>PVJD01005216.1:0-119534 GCA_004026545.1 Mormoops blainvillei
ATTGAGCACTCAATAATTGCAAAATTGCAATAATTGTAAAAAAGTGTTACCAGTCCTATTGGTAGATGAGCTCCAGTCACCAGACAGATGGCACACAACATTCACAGGTCAAGGCAGAGCAAAGGGGATGGAGAGGAGGAAAGATGAAGTTCCCCCTAGGCAGAAGCCTCAGTAAGGAGGGCACCAGGGTTCTAGATCACCCACTGGCTATTTGAAACAGGAAATCTTCTAAGCAGCAGCCATCCATCCCCTCATCCCCCCACCCCCACTCTGTGCTCACTTTGTATGCATCATCCAGTGTTTAGGTGACACCTTATTAAACAAGGTTTGCCTGTGACCCTGCAAGTCACAATGAAGTCAGAAATCAAGACATAGCTTCCTGCATGGCCTAATTGGATTAGAAGGATCGTATGAAGGCCTTGTTGACTAGAAATGTGCAGGGGATTATTCAGTAATGACTTTCTTCTGTCCTCCTTCACTAATCCTGTCAGTTGGAATAACCCTAGATTAGAAGAGAATCCCAGTGGACGGAGCTGTCTTTCCCATTTACAGTCGGGCCTCCCTGGGTATTGGGGGTGGGGGAAGTGTAGTTGTAGATAATTGACTGGCCCGTGATGAGAGCTGCCACGTGTAAGCCAGTGACTGGTTCTTAGCACTCAGATGTATTCCTTTTTTTTTATTTATCTGACCCCCTATTGTATTTTTGGGGTTTTTTTTCTTTAATTTTAAAATATAGCTTATTGATTATGCTATTACAGTTGTCCCATTTTTTTTCTCCCCTTTATTCCCCTCCGCTTTGCACCCCGCCTCCCACCAGCATCCCCAACCTTAGTTCACATCCATGGATCGTACATATAAGTTCTTTAGCTTCTCATTTCCTATACTATTCTTAACCTCCCCCTACCTATTTTGTACCTACCAATTTTGCTTCTTAATTCCTGCACCTTTTCCCCTATTGTCCCCCTCCCCGCTGATAACCCTCCATGTGATCTCCATTTCTATGATTCTGTGCCTGTTCTAGCAATTTGCTTAGTTTGTTTTTGTTTTTGTTTTTTAGGTTCAGTTGATAGTTGTGAGTTTATTGTCATTTTAATGTTCATAGTTTTGATCATTTCCTTTTTCTTAATTAGTCCTTATAATATTTAATTTAATAATGGCTTGGTGATGATGAACTCCTTTAACTTTGCTTTATCTGGGAAGCACTCTATCTGCCCTTCCATTCTAAATGATAGCTTTGCTGGATAGAGTATTCTTGGATGTAGCCCCCTGTCTTTCATGACTTTGAATACTTCTTTCCAGCCCCTTCTTGCCTGTAAGGTTTCTTTTAAGAAATCAGCTGATTGTCTTATGGGAACTCCTTTGTAGATAACTGTCTCCTTTTCTCTTGCTGCTTTTAAGATTCTCTCCTTATCTTTAATCTTGGGTAATGTAAATGTGATGTGCCTTAGTGTGTGCTTCCTTGGGTCCAACTTCTTTGGGACTCTCTGAGCTTCCTGGACTTCTTAGAAGTCTATCTCCTTTGCCAGGTTGGGGAAGTTCTCCTTCATTATTTTTCCCAATAAGTTTTCAATTTCTTGCTCTTCCTCTTCTCCTGGCACCCCTATGATTCAGATGTTGGAGCATTTAAAGTTGTCCCAGAGGTTCCTTAGCCTCTCCTCATTTTTTTGAATTCTCGTTTCTTCATTCTGACCTGGTTGAATGTTTCTTTCTTCTTTCTGCTCCAAATCATTGATTTGAGTCCCGGTTTGCTTCTCTTCACTGTTGGTTCCCTGTATATTTTTCTTTATTTCACTTTGCATAGCCTTCACTCCTTTCTCCATTTTGTGACCATACTCAACCATTTCTGTGAGCATCCAGATTACCAGTGTTTTGAATTCTGCATCTGATCGGTTGGCTATCTCTTCATTGCTTAATTCTGTTTTTGGAGCTTTGATCTCTTTTTTCATTTGGGCCATGTATTTTTTTGTCTCGGCATCCCTATTATGTTTGAAGGGCGGAGCCTTAGGTGTTCACCAGGGCAGGGCAACCACGTCACTGTCTTGTGGCGTTATGTGTTGGGGAGGGGTCTGAGAAGGAACAGTACCACTCGCTTGGCTCTTGGCTGGCTTTCAGTCACTTCCCCTGCTATCCACAAGCAAATTGGGCCCTTCTGGTGCTGATTCCCAGGTGGGTGGGCTTGTGTACATTCTGGGACCCTGTGGGTCTCTCAAATGAACTTGCCTGTGAAACTGGCAGTTTCTCCCACCACTGCAAACCCCACAGGTTTTTACCAGTAGACGTTTTGAGGCTTTCTTTTCCCACACTGGAACCCTGGGTTGCATGGTCTCTCTCAATCCCCAGTTGTTCCTCCGGGTTTATCCGCACACAAACATGGGACCTACCGGTCTGCCAGCCGCCGGCTTGCCGCATGCCCTCTCCACCCCGGCTTCCCATCTCCTCTCCTCCTACCGGTCTGGATAAATGTTTCTTCTTTAACTCTTTGGTTGGTAGACTTCCATACAGTTCAGTTTTCTGGTAGTTCTGGTTCTTGTTTTTAAATTTGTTATTGTCCTTCTTTTGGTTGTGCGAGGAGGCAAACTGTACCTACCTACACCTCCTTGGCCAGAAGTCTCTTATATACATTCCTGATCCAAATACCCAACGGTCAATCCCATTTCTACCCTGGGGGTCCCACAGGCATCTCAGGATCCTATAAAGAACCCACTATCTTTTTGTCCCCAAGTTATCCTTAGCTTTCTTCTTTCGCGAATAACATCACCAGTCTCCCAGCTGCCCAAACCAGAAACCCAGGAGTCTCTGTATTACTTGCCCCTTCAGACCATGAGGTCACTCTCAGTTCTAACTCCCGAACATCTCTTATGTCCATCACCTTCCCACCAGCCATCCTGCTCTCCCTGTTAGACCTTTGTCACCTCTCTCTTATGGTATTACAGTCACTCCTCCACTCTTCGATCTTTTCTTTAAAAAGGAAAAAAATAAATAACCAGCTTCCAGAGTGAGTTTGTAAAAATGTTCTTCTGCTCATATCGCTCCCCTGATGAAAGTCCTTTCATCACAAAACCAGTAAATACATTGCATTCTTGGGTCTCTTCTTCCTTCCAGGGCCCAAGCAGACATATTAATCTGTCACCGCACTGTTTCCTACTGAACGAGATTTGGCCTGAGCTTCGCTGTGAATCCATTGGTGTTAACATTTCATAGTCCTTCATGGCCTGCCTTCTGCCTGCCTGGCTTGCCCCTCGCTGCCCCCTCTCCCCAAGTCTGCTGTGGGGCTTGCACCCAACAGCCCTAAGCTCTGGGTGGTTATGAGTGACTCATACCACTGTGCCTTTACACATGCAGTTCCCTTGCCTGGAATACCCTTCCTCACACATGTCTGTCTGGAAAACCCTTACTTCACTCGGGTGCCATCCCTGAGAATCCCCAAGATTTGGCCGTTCTTCTCTCAGCCTCATTTCCCTATGCCTCCATTTTGGCAAGTGTTTCATTGTCGCGAAGGTGGTTTGCCTGTCTGATTGCCACTGGTTTTTCCAGCTCCAATAGTGAGGACAGGAACAGTGTCTTGGGCGCCTTTGCATCCCCAGCACCTGTCACGGCTTTACTGTGATCAGCTGTTTATCAAGTAAGCGACTGAATAAATAGCATCAAACTTAGATTCAACATTTATTTTATACCGGACACTGAGCTACACACTCTCCATCGCCACACTCCATCCTTACAGTATCTCCGTAAGGTAGTCATGGTGTTTTCCATTTTACATGTGAGGAAACTGAGGTTCAGAGAGATGAAGTCATCTGTATGCTGAAGGCCACACGGGGGCGGACCCAGGCCTAAGCTAGCGTTCTCCCAGGCAACATTTGGCAATGTGTGGAGACATTTTTGGCTGGCACAACTGAGTCAAGGGTGCCCCTGGCATCTCTAGTAGGTAGAGTCCAGAGACACTGCTGGGCCTCTGACACTTCCAACCCCCCAGAGAGAATTTCCCAAACCACAACGTCCATAGTGCCAAGGGTGAGAAGCCCTGTCCCTGAGCCTTTGCACACAGTCCTGGCCTTGAACAACCTCCCTATGCTATGTGTACCTTCAGCTGTTGGTGTTTTCATTAGTTTTGGTTGCTGAGGCTTACAAACTGCAAAATGGCAGTTAGAAGAAGCTTTGATTATGTCAAAATTGGAGGAGAGGATGGGGGCACACATAGAGGTACACATTCTTCTAAATCTAGTGACTTCAGTAAAGACGTTAAACCATGACAACCAAGATGAAAGGTCTTAGTACAGACCATCTCCCCAGTCTGTCCATCCCTGAGAGTCGCCTCCAAACCCACTGCCTTATGGGGATTTGCAGCGGCGGAAACGAACGCCTGCAGATGCCGCGGGGAGGGAGGCAGAGAGGGAGGCAGGTGTTCTTAGAACAAGGTAAATAAGTTATTTAGATAAATCCAAAGAGTCCATGATCCGAATCTGCTTAAGCCACATGAAGTCGGCAGAGAGTTAATGTTCCCAATCCATTTTCATCCAGAAATTTGAACTTTGGTCCTAGTATGCAACTTAGCTGTGATGCTACATTATTTATTATTCATGGGGCATTGTAACTTACCACAGTGTCTGAGTAATCTTTTTAAGTCTGCCAAAGGAACCGGTGTTAATTGCTTACAATGGAACATATTTGCTGTTGGAAATGTCACACCATAATTATATCCCAGTTCACTGTCTGACAAGTAATATACTTAAAGAAAATTGGGTTTCTTTTTTTTTTTTTCTTTCTTTCTCTTCTTCTCCTTGTTGTGATGTGTAAAACCATTTCCGCTACCCTTCAGGCAGTAAGCAGGTGGCAGGTTTCTGTACTTGTCCAGAGGTTAATCAGAAAACTTTCTGCGCTGGCTGAGGATAATACAAATGAGCGGGGCCGCCTTTGTGGACGGATGTGCAACCTAGGCACTCGCGCCAAGCCCACGTCCAGAAGGCTGTGTTTGATTTAGCGCTTTGCTTTCACTCCCTTGAAACTCTTAATTTTTGGATAAGGGCCCCCACATTTTCATCTGTATGGGACAGTGCAAATTATGGAGGCAGCCCTGCTCAAGAGGAAGGAACAGGGAGTGACAGGGCCTGTGGCGGCGGGGGTGGGGGGGTGGGGGATGTGGTGAAAGTCAGGAAAGAGTTGATGCGAAAGGCGATAATGAGAATTTTAAGGACACAGAACAGTAATAAATGAGAAAAATATATACGTATATATGTGTTGTAAGAATTGGTGGGGTGTGAGGTCATGCAGGGCAGAATGTCTAATCAGAGGGTGCTTCCTGGAAGGCTAGAGACTATATTTGGTAGGCTGAGCTGCTCTGAAAACAGGGGTTGGCCAATTCTGGCACATGGGCCAAATCCGGCCCACTCCCGTGTTCTCAGTTGTTTTATTGGAGCGCAGCCACGCGCATTTGCTTAGGTGCTGTCGGGTAGCCGCTTTCACACCACAAACGGCAGACTTGAGTTTCAGCAGAGAATCCTATGGCTCACAAAACCCAAAATGTTTACTCTCTGGCTCCTCATAGAAAATGTTTGCTGACCGCTGTCTTAAATTATGGGGGTGGGGGGGTGTCTCATTCATCTGGCTGCAAGGGGAGCCAAGAGAAGTGCTCTCCTAGCTGGGCAGCTGCCTTCTCACGTGTCATCAAATAGAAGAGAAGGGAAAACGGGTGTTGATGGGTGGCTAGCGGCCTGTGCCACATCCATTTCACAGATGTGGAAGTTGGGGAGACCTCAAGTGATTAAGCTGTTTGCTCGAGTCCACAGAGCAACTGACTGGACCAGCCCACCAAGAGAAAGGTATCAAGTATACTTTTATACTTGATAAAAGTATAAGGTGCATTTTTGGGTTTTTTTGGAGCTGACACGTATTTTTCACTCCCCATGTCCCCGACACCTTTTTCCTCTCTTCAGTACATAAGTACATACCTTCTCCCCTTTGTCAGGAACTGACACAAGGGTTTCCGAGTGAAGTGGAATAAGAAATAAAGTTTGCTTCTGTCAAAAAACATTATAAATTTATTCCACAAATACTGAGTCAGTATACACTCTGTGCCCTGCCCTGGGCTAGGCACTTGGGCTGTAATATTGAATTCATTTTCCAGGTATTTAAAATTCGCTCATTTATCCATTCATTCATTCAGGTAAACTGCACGTTTTCTAAAGTGTACTCGCTTACCTGCCTCAGGCAGCACGCAGACGCTCCCTGAGTAATCTTTTCCATGGGCACGCTGCTAAGCCTGTGAAAGAAAACACGCTGAGTCACAAATGGGCCTCGTCCCCGATGGCGGATCAGACTTGCACGTGCATGAGCCTCCTAGAAGGCGATGCTGCCAGAGCTGTTTGTTAGTTTATCCGTGTGTTCATGTAAGAAACATACAGAAAATTTAGGCCAATAACTAAACGATTGCACCTCTGCCTGTCCCCTTGCCTCGCTTCTCCCTTGTCCTCTGCCTGGTCGGTCACAGGATGTGGCCTCAGTGACAGCGTGTGTAATAGCTAACAGTTACTAGATGGTTAACTCTACGCCACTCCCATGATCACACATAGGTTACTCCTCCCAAGCATTTTATTTCCATTTTCCATTTGAGGAAATTAGGCTCAGAGAAGTTCTCGTAACTTCTCCAGATCGTACAGCTGGCAGGCGGTGACCCTAGGCCTTCCTGCCATCAGAACCCGATGCGCAATCACGATATTAGTTAGGGCGACATTAGCCCCTGTGGCAAGCAGAGCCAGTAACATATAAGGCCTCCAGCATAAAGGAGGCTTATTTCTTCATCCTATACCATCTAAAGTGGATATTCCTGATTGGCTCCCCTCCAAGCAGTGATTCAGGGAGCCAGGCCCCTTACCTCTTGTGGGCCAGCATCTCCAGCACATGGCACCCAAAGCCACCGGGCTCTTCTGCATGCCGACAGTGGAGGCAGAGAAAGCACAGAGGAGTGTGAGTAGGAGGTGGCCATGGGTCAAGCCTGGAACGTGTGCTCGTCACTTACATTACATTTTATTGGCTCCAGTGCAGCCATTGGGCCAGATATAACTGCAAGGGACGCTGAGAAGAAGGCCCTGATAGGGACCAAGGAAAAGGCAGAAACGGGTTCCGCCGCTTTGCTTGCCCTCATGCTCTAGTCCTGATTCTCTGCTCTGCGGGTTATTTCTAGCCAAGCCCGAAGTCCGCTGTTCTCTCAAAACACACGTGACACCTGACTCTTTTCCGGGAGAAGGGTCACCTTCCCTGATGCTGGGAACACATCTCCAGGAGGCATGCTTCTCTTAATATGGCTTCATATCTGACAGGGATCCAGGACACAGGGGATGGCAGGGTTAGTAATTTAGTTGTCACTGGCTGACAGGTTAGTCTTAGAATGTTCCCTACAATTCAAGGCTTGTGAGAGAGAGACCGAGAGGCACTTCACAAATGTCAGGGGTTTTTTGTTTTGTTTTGTTTTGTTTTTTCCCCGGACACAGCTGCCCGATGCCGACCCTGACACATTTGGGGAGTGTCTCAGCATGATTCTATCAGCGCTTCTTCCCAGCTACCCTTGGTGTTCTCGTTTTGCCTCACCAGTGAAGTGGCCGTGGTGTGGCCCACCAGCAGTGGCCATTACAGCCACCAGAGGGAGGGCCCAGTGAAAACTACTGCTAACCCTGGCTGAGCGGCTCTTGCGTGGGAGGCAACTGATCAGTGTTTCTCCCTCTGTCTCTCCGTCTGCCTGCCTGTCTGCTTCTCTCTCTCTCTCTCTCTCTCAAATCAGTAAACATATGCTCAGGTGAGAATTAAAAAAAAACACTGCTGGGAGAGTGATCTCGAGGGGAGGAGCACAGGAATCTGCATTTTAGTAAGACCTCCCATGAATCCTTTTGAGAGTCACCGGATTCAAGCCGTTTTTCAACCTTGGCACTTAATACTTCGGATTGGGGAGACCCCTGGCTGCAGGGGCTGGCCCAGTGCTTAGTAGGATGGTTAGCAGCCTCTATTCACTTGACGCCAGTAACACCTACTCCCCTAGTTGCGATGACTAAAAATGTCTCTAGACATTGCCCAGTGTCCCCCGTGGAGGCAGAGTTGCCCCAGTCAAGAACTGCAGGCACAGAACGTTACTCGCCGTGTTTGAGAGGGAACGTTCCTGCCGCAGAGCCTAGTGTGGCCCTGACTGACGCAGGCTCCGGTGCTCTTAGGCCTTGCAGCGAGGAGAAATCGCCTTCCTCTCCTTGTCTGCTGTCCGAAGGAGGCTCATAGCACATTCGAAGGCAGCACGGGATAGCAGCTGTGAAACCATGTTAGTCTTGGTTCAAATCCCAGCTCTGCCACTAGCTGTGGGATCTTCATCATGTTACCTGACTTCTCTCAATCTCGATCTTTCCTCCTCTGTAAAATTAGGATAATAATGATACCTGCTTCCCAATGCTTTGTGAGGATTAAATGACAAAAGAATGCAACAGAACAACAACATAAGCGAATGAAAACACACTTAACAGGATGCCTGGCGTGTTGTAAGTGTTCAACAAAATGTTAGTTTTTATCAATTTTATATTTCTGGCAGGCTGATTGTACACATTGTTCCTTGGGTCAGCATCTTTAGCAGAGTCCTGTTTCTTTCCCATCGATCAGCTTCCCGTAGCTTTATTGACTAAAGGACTAGTTTCTGTTAACATTGAAAAGGAGTGACGGCAAGTGGACAGGGACAAGGACCCCAAACCAATGTGTCAGGGGAATAGTGTGGGTTGGAAGTGATTATTGCTGATGCCACAGTAGAGTAATGTTGGTACCCGCCGTGATGCTCTGCGGGTGAAGACGGCAGAGGAATGTCAGTATTACTCACGTGTTTCACGTGTATTCCCTGACTGCCTACTATGTGCCTGGAGACAGATAACAAGGAGAGCTTCCTCTTCATGTGCCTCCAGTCTTGTGTTATCTGTTGCTTTTAAGAAAGGAAAGGAACCAAACAAGCACAGGCGCATTTCCTGCCCTGGGTGAGATTTCAGCCTTAGCTGGAAAAATAAGCAGATGGTGGCGTCTGTCCAGGCAAACAGCAGGGCATCAGAGTCAGCAGGGACAGCGGCCCGAGTTCCCTGATTCACCCAGACTGCCGCCAGCCCATGCGGCCACTGCTCCTCTCAAGCACATTGTATTGAGAATGCTTGCATGGCCTGGCCCCGGTGACAGCTTGCTCAACTTTCAATTGTGCTCATATTTTTTTTTTTAAATGGCAGTTTCAACAAATTCTACCCACTGATGCATTATTTAACCAAATGTCATTTCTCTGCCTTTCTCATTTAAGCATCATCTGTTAGGTTTACACATTGGTACACCCATGAAATTAACATTACACGTGTTTCCTTTCGGAGCCCACTGAATTTAATTTAATTTAAATTGTTGTCGCTGTCAGTGGCCTTCCATAGCTGCAGTGGTGCGGGTCCTGAAGGCTTATCATAACCCCAGCCTATCTGAGAAGCTACGGCTCCCCTCGCCCCTGGAGCTCTCTAGTCTAACGCCTCGTCCATGCTGAAGATGAGCTTCATCCACCAGTTCTTTGGGGGGGCTCTTATTTAGGAAGGGGTGTTCTCTGAAGCCCCCTGGCTTAAATGAGGCTTCCAAGCCATGGTGGAGAAATCAGGGTCTCTTTGCTCTGCCAGGCTAATCAAGGAGTGGCAGAAGGTAAACTGAGATAAGAACTATCAAACCAACAGGTGAGGGGACTTGATTAATATAAACACCATGACAAATGATGGCTCTCCCCACCATTAGGCTGTAACACTGAAAGGCAAGATGTTGCACTCATGCATTCCACATTCACTTAGAGACTCGCTAGGGGACGGACAGTGTCTGTCAGATCTAGTGCTGGACCCCCCAGTGCGTCACCCAGTATTAAGCATTTGATAATGATTTCTCAAATAAATGATACTGTCCTCCCCTACCTCAGGGCGTAGCAGCACTCTTGCAGGCATTTGTAATTATTTATCCAATAAATGAATGAATTTGTGCAATCACATGCTCACAAGGCCTAAAAATTTTTTTCTAATGATCTCAGGCTTGATCATTAGGTACAGGGTCTTAATCAAGAGAGATGTCAGCCATAGGCCGAGGACTTCTAGCCCCTGTCGGGAAGAAGCGTGACAAAGGGAACGGGCACCCTGGACTTGTAATAGTAGGAGCAGACTGAAGTGAGCCAAAGGCGCACGCTTGGCCTGGATTCAGAAGGCCATGGGGGGCAGAGTAGTTGCACAGTAACAGTTCCCACGTGTTTGAGAGGTTGACTGGCAGCGGCAGCAGTGGTGCCGGCTCCGAAGGCAGAGTTCAGATCCGTGGACGAAACCTTCTGCATATTCGGGGGAAAAAAACAGCTCACCATCAGCACTGTTCACACATGCAGCTGGCTTCTGTGTAAGGCATGAGGTTCCCATCTTTGGCAGCATTCAAGAAATAACTGGCCCTTAATTATGTACTCAATATAGAAAAAGAAAATAGAAAACAGAGGTACTGCCCCTCCCCCCCCTTATTAATTCTCAAAGGTTTTTACCTGTCAAGACCTTCCCAGTGGCCTTCCTTTTGCTTGAAGTGACAACCCCTTTACCTGACTTCCTCTTCCTCATGGTTAAGATCTTGACTTCATTGTTGCTTCCTCAGAAACGTCTAAAGACCTGGTCTACATTAGCTCTCTCGGCCCCATCTTCCTCCTCCTAGCACCTTGTTCATTTCCTTCATTGCATTAAATACCTTTTATAAAATATGTTAATCTGTTCTCCCCACCCTCCCGACACCAGACTATAACTTCCAAGGAAACAAATTCAGTATCGCTTTTGTTCGGTACGTCTTCAGCATCTAGCGGCATAACTGCTCATAGCAGATGCTCAGTGAGTATATGTAAAGGAAAGAAGAGGAGAAGGAAAGAAAGAATACCTGTATTTTTTGACACAAAAAGATGTCATAGATATATTGCTGAAAATCGAAGGCATATGACAGAGCAGAATGCGAATGATTATATATAATACATGTCTATAAAAATATTTGGAAAATGGTGATAGCTAGATGCTCTGATATTTGGGGTGGGGTTCCCCTTTTTTCATATTATTCTGTATGTTGAATTTTCTACAATGAGTACATATTATCTATGTAGACAGAAATCAAAGAAACCACCCAGAGCATGCACCAGAGTAAAGCTAGATGGGATTAAAAATGAGCTCCTTTTGGTATAATCTTGGAAATTGCAGCCCCCGAACTGTGATCTCCTGCCTGGCATCACGGCCCTGTGCCCTGGTCTCACCACTGCAGGGAAATGGGAAACGGACCCGGCACAACCCCAGGTGCACTTGAGAAGCTCCCTGCTACCCGTGGCCATGAACTCTCTTGCACATGTGTTTCCATGTTTCAATTCTTCCTTCAGCAGGAATTTATTCAGCGTGTCCCAGGTGCTCCTGGCATTGTCACTGGGCATTTGTATCGACCTCAAGGCAGGAGAAGTAAAGAAAAACATAACCCCTGCCCACCAGGAGTGAACCCAATTGTTGTACTGGATTGGTGATGGCTGTTGTTGCTATAGCAATAAACTAAGCAACCCATTAGCAATGGGGTGGCCAAGAAGACCGCTCTGTTTAGAGATCCACCTGGTGCTTACTTCTCAGGAGGCAAGGTGGCAGTGTTCTGGAATCAGGTTGCCTGGATTCAAATCCCAGCTCCATTACCCCTCCCTCTGTGGCTCAGTTTCCCCACCTGTAAAATGGTGGTGGTAGCGGCACTTACCTGATGAGTTTGCTGCAAGAATTACATGAAGTGGTGCGTGGGCACGGCTTAGCCCAGTGACCAGTGCAGAGTAAACTGGCACAAACGCGAGCCTATGTAATTACTCCTGTCTACGTTCTGCGATGTGACAGCATTAACGTAACAAATGGGTAACAATTTGGGGGAAACGTCCGTTTTTTAAAAAGAAGGCACCTGCAGAACATATTTATGGTTTATGATCAGGAGACAGCGTTAATGGCCCATAATGTGATTACGATGAGGACTTTTATTAGGAAAATTCCAAGCAATTCAGCGTTAATTAATGTACTGTTAACTTTAGAGTGTTACTCTTCTAGTCCTTGGAGAGCTGGGGAAAATAAACCTGTTGTCAAAACCCTTACCCTGAGAAGTAAATAAGTGTTGTTTGCTCCTCAGGCGGCTCCATTTGTAATGGAAATAGATGAGTCTCTGCATTTCTCCGTGGCAGTATTTATTGAGCCTGGGAGTACCTTCAAAAAGGAGAAGGAGGACAGAGATGAAAATGTCAAGTGACAGGAAGGCACTTGGGAGGACGTGCAAACATTTTACCTCAGGGTCAGAGGCAGAGTGTGGATGGAGCAAGTGTCGATACCCCAAGCCGCAAACTAGAGGAAGGCAGGGGGCTCCTTGCCTCCTACCTGACCTCCACTCTGCGCTGTGACACCATTCCTCACTCCGTTCCACCTGCAACTTTCAAAATGTGTCCTACCTGCAATCCACCCCTCAGTCATCAGCAATAATCCTATTGTGATGGCTTGTCACTCTCTTCTATTGCAACCCTTTAAACTGTGCCCAGGACCCGACACGGGGCGCCCGCTGCTGCCTTCCTATCCCCGTCTCACCCGATGCTTCCCTTTGGTGCCTGTGATTCAGCCATGCTGGCTCTTCTTTTTGTCCTCCCATTTACCGCATCCTCTTTCATCACAGGGCCTTCGCATATGCTGTTTCATCTGCCTGGGGATAGCTTTTCTTCCCTTTTTACCTAATTAACTCCATACTCGACCTGTAGATCTTAGCCCAAGGAGCGTATCTCTTGACCAGCTTGAATAGTTTTAGCATATTAGTCAGCTCGGGCTGTCATAACAAAATACTACAGATTGGCTGTCTTCAACAACAGGAATTTATTTTTTCACAATTTTTGGAGCCTGGAAGTCTAAGATCAGGGTGCCAGCTGGTTGGGTTCTAGTAAGAGCTCTCTTCCTGGCTTGCAGACAGCCAGCTTCTCACTGTGTCCTCACATGACAGAGAGAGCAAGCTCTCTGGTGTCTCTTCTTAACGGGGCACTAATCCTGTCAGACTAGGGCTCTACCCTTATGACCTCATTTAACCTTAATCTCCTCCTAAAAGGCCCATCTCCAGTACAGTCACATGGGGGTTAGGGCTTCAGCCTAGGAGTCTGGGTGGGGGGCACAATCTAGTTTGTAGCAAGCAGTACCTTGGAAAAAGGAAAGGGTACCCGAGCATGGTCAGGAGCAGAAGCAGGGGTTTGATGACGTTGTACTATGTTGCAGCTTCGTGGTTCGCGTGGTGGGAAATAAGGCTGGGAAGGGGAGAAGAGATATGAAATGCAGTCACTCACATGTCATTACGGAAGGTAACAGCAGTGACGGCCACCATTTAATTTTCTTCCTATCACAGAAATGGTCTTTGAAATGTTCATGTTTATTGATGTCTTCCCCTCCCAGAGAGTCTGTGCCCCATAAGCCAGGGCTCTTTGTGGCCTGTGCATTAATCTGTTGCCCACTCCCTGATGGTGCCTGCGTGGCATATGTGCCCATTCCAGTTACTATTCCAGAGTAACAGACCACCCCAAACTTAGTGGCACAAAACACTACATGTTTTTATGCTCATGGATTCTGTGGTTCAGGCATTTGGAAAGAGCATATCTCCACCATAGATGGGTGGCAGGAGGGACAAAATCGCCCAGGCTCATAACTACTGCTGTACTCGGTGCTTCTCTGAGCACCTGATCCCGCGGATTCTTCCCTGTAAGTTAGGGGTCAGTATTCGCCACCACCACCCCCTTCACGGATGAGGAACTGGAATCTTAAAGAGGTGATATAACTTGTCAAACTCACAGAGTTAGTGTGTGAGGAGGCGGGGGCCGGCTATGGTTGGAACCCAGATCTCTCTTATTTCAAAGCCAACCTCCTTTTCACTGGCCATGCTGCCCTTCCAGAGTGACTGCTCATGCTGCAAAAATGAAATAAGCCGTCTTGGCAGGACACCCCCTTCCTCCCAGCGAGAGGAGTGCCTCTCAAGTGACAACCATGTAGATCCCCTAAAGGGCCCCGGGAAGTATAAAGGCGAAGGGCCTATTTTGGGGACTCGAGATATTAAATGTCCTGAATGCATGGGAGGCCCCTCCTCGTGAAGAACTGTCTTTCCTCAAATGCAGTCGTCCCTGTTGAGAAACACTGCTTGAGAAGGGAAGAACATGTGTGAAGCATTAATCTGTACTGAAACCATTGGAAAGGTCGCTCAGACACAATGGAAGCTGTTTCTTCCTTGCGTGGCTTAGCGTAGGAGTTGTGCTAGTTTGTCCGGTCTGTTACAGCAAAATACCACTGACTGGGTAGCTTATAAACAACAGAAATTCACTTCTCACAGCTCTGGAGGCTGGAAGTCTAAGGTCAAGGTACCAGCAGATTCAGTGTCTGATGAACCCCTTCGGAACCAGGAAGCAGGCCCTCCCCAGACACTGGATCTGCTGGTACCGTCTCCCTGTGTTCTGCCCGGGAGCTCTCTGAGGCCGCTTATCAGGGCACTAATCCCGTTCCTGATGGCTCCACCCTCCTGACCGCGTCACCTCCCGATATCATCTCCTTAGGCATTAGGTTTCCAGCACATGAATTTGGGGAACCCATCAGGCGAGAGACACGTTCATACCATAGCAGGAGTTCCAAACCCTCATTTTCTGGCGAAGGAAGACTTGAATCCCAACTCCAGCGTGTATGAGCGGTCAGGCCTGCACCTTAACTTCCCTGCCTGTAAAATGGGAATAATCAGAACAGCCCCCGCAAGGTCTGTGGTAAGAAGTAAACGACAGCGTCTGCTCAAACACACTCAGCCCGGGGCCAGCACACAGAAGTAGCTCTTTCACCCTTGATGCATGGGAAGGGTAACAGCAGCAGGACGGACAAGAGCTTACAGGCCAGGGCACAGCATTTTCACAAATGATGTGTGACAGGCGAAGTGACTGGGACCCGGTGAATTGCCGCGAAATGTACCATACACCATCAATATCTATCCCACCAGTTTCCATTTATTGGGCAGTACATCATTAGAATATCTCAGGGCTTTCGACAATAAAATCAATAAGACGGTTCAGCCATGGGCTGTGGTTTAATAACTCCAGGCTTGAATGAGGGGAGGAAAATCAGTGAGCAGGAAAATTTCCTGAGTGCTTGGCTGGGGGGTGGAGGGAGACATTTTCTCAGAGTGGGAGAAAAATAACAACCAGTGAACTAGCCTTCGGTCTCTAGTGGAGCAGGAGGTCATGAGGATTTAACGTGGCACCTGGAGATGGATTTGGGTAGAGCTCTTTCCACCTTGCGAGATGAATTTTTTTTAATGGCCGCTGGAAAGAAAAGAAGGTCTCCAAAATGTGGTTCTCAACCCTAACTGCATGTTGGACCACTTAGGGGAGGGGGAGGTTTAAACAGTTGCCAGTAGCAGCGTCCAGAGTTCCTAAATTAACATTTCCTGGGGTAGAACCAGGGGATGGTTTTGTTTTGTTTTGTTTTTTAAAGATGCTCAGATGATTCCTACGTGCAGCTAGGGTCCAGAATGATTGGCCTGCGCCAGTGGTTTTCAGACATCAGCTTGCATCGGAAACACCTGGAGGGCTTGTTGGACCACAGATTGCTGGTCCCCTAGCCCCAAAGTTTCTCATTCAAAAGGAATGGCCTGGGGCGGTGGGAGGCAGGGGGCACGGAAATTTGCATTTCTGACAAGTTCCTAGGTGCCACTGATGTTGCAGGTCAAAGACCTCAGTTTGAAAACTTCTGTTCTAGAGCAGTTGCTTCTCAACTGAGAGTGATTTTGCCCCTCCCAGGGGACATTTGTCAATGATGCAGATATTTCAGGGAGGTTGCTGTGGGCAGGGGCCAGGGATGCAACTAAATATCCTACCGTGTCCAAGGCAGCCATCGCTTCGCACAAAAAAGAATTTTCTGGCCCCAAGTAACAATCTCGGATAGAAAATCCCCAGCCTGGAGTAGACAGTGGTTTGGAAGCCACTGGGGAATGCGATGCTCCTAGTGGGCATGGCAGCGGGAGCCTGAGAGAAGAGCGGGTGGCCATATTCTTGCCAGGGAAAGTCTGGTCATGGTGCACCGATCTTGAGAATCAAGTCCGTTTGTACCCTAACCTCTTCTGCTCCCCCTGGCTCTGTGACCTTGGGTGAGTTCCTTAGCCTTTCTGAGCCTGGGACATTTATTCATAAACGGAGGTAACTTCAGTGTAGAGCATTGATATGAGAGGTAAAGAGCCTGTGAAGGAACTTCCTGAATGTTAAGTGATCCACAAATTGGAGTGAAAAATCAAAAGGATGTGGTTTCTAAGCAGACCCCTGGCTTGAGCTCTCTCTCTAGCAGGAAGATGCCCCCCACCCCAGAAACCCCCACACGCAAAACATCCCCAGGCGGCGGAAGCAAGGGCCCCTGAAACCAGGAAAGCAAATTTTGTCGGAAGGACCTATAACCTCTCCCAAGACGTATGGGGCTGCTTAGGCGTCACTCCGTACCTGGAGTTCACCTGCCCTCATTTGTTTAACAGATCAGCACATCCCAGTTGGGAAGCAAGCTTGTGGCATCTAATTAGTATTCTCCAAGCTTCCTTTGTGCTTCTTCCATCTTCTCGATTTTTCAATATCCACATTCTACCTGCCCTATTATTCTCATGTTTTCATTGTAATCTACTCACTTGCATTTTTACTCAAGTCAATTTTATTTTAAAAGTAATTTTGCATCCCTGCCGTAAGTGGAAATCTTGCTATCACTTGCCATAAAGAGACAGGAACTATGCAAATGAATCTGTGAGATCAAAACAGCGGTGTTCAGTGCTAGCCGGGTTCCCCTGTCACCTGCCAAAGATGCCAGTTTTGTGGGCAGATTTCCTCTGTTGGGAAGAGAAGTCCACTCAGCGGTGCTATTGAGGACATGTTTGCATTGACCGGAGACTTCCTGGGTGGGCTAATCAGAAGGACTGGAAGAGAACTGAAAAGGGAGTCACTGTCTCACTTTGACTCCGTGCCATTTGCCGTCCATGGACCACAGAAATCTCCCGCTGGGGAGCTCTGACATCATGTTTACGAACAGCAGCTCTGCAGTCTTCCAGGTCAGGTCCTGGCCCACCACCCTGCAGCCATGTGAAGAGCTGCCAAGTTTCAGTGCAGTGGATGAGGGCTGCAGTCATACCACGTCGGCTCAATAGCTGACTCCTCCACTGTCAAGCTGAGTGACCTTTGACTAAGTTACAGCCTTTAGACCTCATAGTTAGGCACTCTTTGACAGATGAGGAAACCGAGGCACAGATTAGCCAACTGACCTGTGAGCAAATGGTGGGTTCAAGAGGCAGACCTAGGCTTAGCCCCCTCATGGAATGAATGGCTGAGTTAAGACGTACAGGATGGGTTTCTTAAGATAAATAATAAAGAAAAAATATAGTTACCCTGTGATTCAGCAATTCCACTTCTGAGTAAACACCCAAAGGAACTGAAAGCAGGGTCTCAAAGAGATGTTTGTGCACGTGTTCATAGCAGCGTATTCACAAGAGCCGAAAAGCGGAAGCAACCCAGCTATCCACCAACAGATGAATGGATAAAGAAAATATAGCCTCTACATACAGTGGAATATTATTTAGCCTTAAAAAGAAAGGAAATCCTGCCACCCGCTAAACCATGAAAACATTATGCTAAGTGAAAGAAACCAGTCACAAAAGAACAAATATTCTATGATTCTGCTTATTTGAGGTCTTTAGAGTGGCCACATTCATAGATAGAAAGTACAAGGGTAGTTGCCAGGGATTGGGGGGAGGGAGAATAGGAAGTTGTTTTTTAATGGGTAGAGTTTCGGTTTTGCAAGGCAAAAACATTCTGGAAATGGATGGTGGTGATGGTGGCAGAACAATGTGAACTTTCTTAACATCACTGAACCCTACACTTAAAAATAGATACAGTGGTAGATTTTATGTTATGTGTATTTCACGACAACTACAATTGTTTTTACAAAAAGAAGTGCAGGCAGAACGCTTGGAAGGCTTATTGGTGGAGGGTGTCGGGGGCAGGACCAAAAGGAATGGGGAAGCAGGTCAGGGATGGCTTCATCAAAGATAGGATCATTTCTGCTGAGACCTTAAGGGTGCTGGCCTGGAACTGTGTTCTCTCATCGCTTCCTCTCCCAGTTGTATGATCGCTACTTAATCATCTCCTCATTTGTTATTAGCTGTGGCCTGAGGAAAATTCCAAGTGTGGGTGTTTATTTGGGAGCCTGTGAGGACTTGGGGTAGAACCCCGTAGCTGGGCCCATCACGTAAACCAAACTTCACCTGATGATTGACGATGAACAGCCAAGTAGAAATGATGACACTAACCCTGATGACGATGATAGCTCTTGCTTATTGAGCATGTACTACATACTAGGAGCTGTGCTCAGTACTGGACATGAATGTCCATGCAAGGCAGATTCTGTGATTGTAAGATACCCATCTTACAGATAAGAAAACTAAGGCTTGGAGAGCTTGCATAACAGGCCCAAGGTCGTGCAGACCTGCCCGACCAGAGGCCATGATCTTAACCCCTGCACCCTACCTTCTCCTCTTGGATCATATTCCTACACAGTATCGCTGGCACAGTCATTGGCAGCTTCACATTTGTATAGTGCACAGACCCTTGCAAAGCCCCTTTATTTTCACCATGCTTTGGAGCCCAAGGAATCCATAGTTCTTATTGGACCCATGACTATACTGAGAAATACAGAGTTTGAGTAATGGGCCTAACATGGCACAGCTAGCTCCTGGCTCAGGTCTCGGTGACTTCCTATCCCCAGCCTTCGCACCTGCATTGCAGAAATATACTTGATATTCTTCCCCAGATACCTCGCTACTTAACATTTGTCTGAAGTCAGCTTCTCCCGCTACCTCTAATCACTCTGAGTCTTCCACTTATTTTCTGTTTTGTGCCACAGGAATCTGATTACATTTTTAAATTCATAGTTGGGTTTTTTTTTTGGGGGGGGTGGGTGGGTAGGAACTGGGCAGTGTTTGGGTTTCAGCTTGTAATGGCACACACGGCTCTGACTGCGTGCCATTGCTTTTTGTCCTGCAGCTGAAAGTCAACTGACACACTTCTCCTAGGAAGGGAATTTTCTCTGTTTGAAATGGGGACAGTTTGACCCAGCATAGTGGCGATAGGGCTCCAGCATCACAGACTTGCTCTCCTCCCAGCTCAGGCACCTCCCCACTGGGACTCCTCTGAGCTTCAGATCCTCTGTAATGTAATGGGATGACAATAATCCTTTGCTCAGAGGTTTGGATAGAAGTAAAAAATACATATATCATGCACAGAAATTACTTAACATGTGGTAGGCACTCAATAAACAGCTGATATTAGAAGTATCAATAAGCATCCTCTTTATGGTTATGTTTTATTATAAAAGTAATCCATTTTACAAAATGCAGATAATGCGGAAAAGTATAAAGAAGAAATGAAACTGTCATGCCACTATATGAACTTCTGTTAATATTTGGGAGCATGTCTATTGAGTTGTTATGGACTACATTTTAGGACTTCTCTTTTGCCTGCTATACTATAACAAGTTCTGTATCAATAAGTATTAATAAGACCTTTGAATTGATTCCTGTTTGGGATCATTAGAAACACTATCAGGGTTGAGGCCCCAGGACCTTTGCACTTGCTGTGGCAGGTGCCCAGAATCCTCCCCCATCCCTAATAATTACATGGCTCACTCCCTCGTTTCACTTAGAACTTGCTCACGTATCTTCACTTCACATCATCCTTCACTGGCTACCATCGCCAAGCAAACCCCATCCCTTAACTGCTAAATTTCTTTTTCTCCATAACCTTCATCACTACCTGCAGTTGTATTCTCTGTTCGCTTACTTTTTTATTGTCTTTCTACCCCACTAGACTAAGCAGTATACGGGAAAGGACTCTGTTGTGTCTGCTGATGTGGCAGGAGACACAGAATGAAGGAATAAATGAACAAAAGAGCATCTTGTACATAGAGACTTACATATTCGCCTTCTCCTTCCTTTAGCATGGATTCTTAGGAGCAGAGTTACTGGGTCAAGGGGAATGCATAATTAAAATTACAGTACTTGTTGCCACATCGCCTCTAACGAAGTTGTGCCAGCTACTGCTCCCTCCAGTAGGACAAGACAGAGTCCATTCCCTGTTTCCTGCCATGCTGGAATCTTGCCACAGCCCACTGAAGATCCCACTCCTAGTGTAGGAGGCCACATGCTTTTCAGGACCACAGTCCCGGAAATGGTGGCCAGAGTGAGGAGGAGGCCCATGCCAAGGGCATCTCTGCCTTCAGCTGCGGTGTGGTTTACTGTCATCTCTCGCTCCCCTGTGTCAGAGCAGCTTGCCGGAAAGGTCATTACGGGAGCCAGGGATGTGGAGCAAAAATAGTAAGCTGTGTATTGGCCACTGGCGAAGGGGACCATGCGTGAGCCTCAGCCCCTTGAATGGCACCCTACCCACACCCTGCTGCAAGGTGGGCCAGAAAACTCACTCATTCATTCTTTGGTTTAGTCAATAAACCGCGTGGAGGCCCTACTATGTACCAGCATGGGGAGCGGTTGCAGCTGGGATTTTGGAGCCAACGTGAGCATGTCCTACCTTTGGTGGGTCCCTGGGCGAGTTGCTTCACCTCTCTGAGCCCTGACTTCTTCCTTCATCCCTGGGCTCTTGAGAGGGCAGGAGTTGGCCAGGTGAGAGGAGATGGGCAGGTGTGTAAAGGGCGGAGGTAGATGGAGCAGAACAAGCGTTTGTTTGTTTGTTTTTTTGATTCTGAGATTCTGGCACTCCTGTGTCCTTGCTAGCTGCAATGTTTTGAGGTTGAATGGATCCAGTTTGTCCAGTGTGGCTCCCCTTCTGCCCTCTGTCTCTTCCTGTCTCTATGTGTATGTCTAATTATATGTGTTTGTCTCTATTTATACCTGTGTGTGTCTCTGTCTTTCTCAGGGTCTCTATTTAGGTCTCTTTATAAGTTTCTCTCTTCATATATAGGAGTAAGGGGCAGAGGGTGAGTCGTTTTGTGTGTAGGTCTCTCTGTTTTGCTTTCAATGTGTGTGTAGCCTTTCTGTATTCCTGCTCATTTTCCATCCATCTATCTATCTATCTATGTATTTACCCATCCACCCACCCATCATCTATCTTTTTCTATCTATCTATCTATCTATCTATCTATCTATCTATCTATCATCTATCTATCTATCTGCCTTTTTGTCTCTGTCTCTCTCTCCATTTCTCTCTGTGTCTGTCTCTCCCTTCATATCTCTGTCTCTCTGCCTCTCATCCCATGTCCATTTCTCCCTCTGTGTGTGTCTCCTTTCTTTGGATATTTTTGGTCCTTCTCATCTAACCCCTTCCCCCAAAATAGCTGTCCTCCAGAAGAACTCTGGGCTTTTATTCCCTCTTCTCTTTGCTACTCCCCAGACCAACCGTGTGACCCACAACTGTATATTTAAGCGGAGGAGTGCTGGAGTGAGAGTGTTTGATTTCCCACGCTCCCTCCCCTTCTCCAGAAGGGCGGCATCCTTGTTCCTGTCTGTCCATCTTTGAATCTCCTCTGCGTTCTAAAACCCTAAAGAGATGTCACAAAAGGCTTTTCTCAACATCAACGTGCCAGTTCCTTTTAAAGACCAGCACAAAAGTCTTTACACCAATCCTCTGATCTCCCTGTTCTCCGCTTCAGCAGAGGGCGGGGTGGAGATAGCAAGGCCAGCTATGGGCTCAGCCACTCACGGCTTTCTCTCCCACCTCTGTCCTTGCTCGCTGTGTCACTGGGGAAAGTGGTCCTCCAGCCTCTCTAAGCAACTTCCTCCCAGAGCCAGATAGCGACCGACACACGAGCCTCCGCACAGTGCTGGTGCACAGCAGGCCCTCGGGGGACATCAGCTCCTCGGGACCAGAGCACCCACTCCTCCAGGATGCATGCATGCATGCATTCATTCACTCATTCATTCATTCACTCATTCAACAATGATGGCAAGAAAACCCATGGCTGGAGAGAGCACAGGTTGATCCCAAAGGCCCTGTGCGTCTCAGTTGCTAGGAACTCCAAATCGTTGTTACCCAGAGACCTTGAGGCAGGGAGGAGCAGTATTATCCGGTGCAGCAGGAACCCCCGCAGAGTGGACTTCTTATGAAATACACTGTGATGGACCATGCATAGACCTTTGAAAAATCACCCAGTAAAACTCCGGTGGGAAAAAGTGGCCCAAGTAGCGGTTGCTTTTAAGCACCCCTCCATTTTGTTTGACAAAGAGTCTCCAAGGGCAGCAAGGAGTGGTCTCACCAAGCCAGCATACTGCCTTTGGGTGGCAGTCGTGTGAAAAGAATACAAGCTTTTCTCACACGTTATTTTTTTTTTCACTTTGGATTCTCACAGTCCGTAATCCATTCATAGTAAATTTGTGAAAACACGCTCATGTCCTACGTGTCTTTGTCCAAGCTTTGTCTAGGGCTGGCAAGTTTTAAGGATACTTTGTGGTTGGTTAGATAGAGGGAGGGAGGGATAGACTGCTGTATGAGTGTTTAAAGGAATATGACCCCCCCCGGGCAGACACCCCCCTTGTACAATCTCCGGGAAAGCCCACCGTGTGGTGACTGGTCTCAAGAGCAGACTAGAGGGAGCTGAAGACAACCCTCTGGTTGCTGCCCAGCCTGTCTTCAACCAGAGCCAAGAGGATGATTATCCCCAGGGTCGCAGCTGCTGATTGGGCAGCCACGGCGCCGAAGACGTTAGGACTCATCGGGAGAGCTTGAAGAAACGGGCTCAGAAGCTTTGGGCAAAACGCTCTGAGGCCGCCTCTGCCCCTGCAGATAGACTGTGCGCTTCTTCCCCACCCCCACCAAGAGCAGCCCGGACACACTTCTATCATAAAACAATTCGGCATTGTTTTCTGTTTTCCACCGTTGGCTGAGAGCTCCTCAAAGGCACGGATTTTTCCCCCCAGTTTTTCTAGTACCTAACACAGAACTCGGCATGGTATATAGACTTAAGCTCATACTGTATGGATCAACGAGTTGATAGTTAAATGATTGAAGAGTGGATTCACAGATGATTTGCTTTGAGGATGATGGGTGAGTGGATGGATGGATGGATGGATGGATGGATGGTTGGCTATAAAGGAGGTGGGTGGTCGGATGGATGGAGGAATAGATGGTTGTTGTTTTTTTGGATGATAAGCTGTTGAGCTATTTGCTAGATAGGTAGTTATATGGTTTGCTGGATGAGTGGTTGGAATTGTATGGATGGGTAGGTGACTGGAGCGATGTGTGGGTGGGTGGATGGATGGATGGATAGATGGATGCACGGATGGGTGGATAGAAAGATGTGTCCTTATTGGCGATTAGAGTCAGCCTCCCACATGATACAAGAACCCTCCCTTCAGTGCCTCTGATAGTCCTCAAATGCATGTTTATTTACCTGCAGTAACTCACAAAGTATTTCATTAACTAATAAGCAGAATTGTTGTAAACAATTCCAAATTCTGGGCATGCTAATGTAGTATGTATTAGTGGGTAAGGGCATAGGCTTTGGAAACAGACCTGGGTTTGAATCTCAGCTGAACCAGTCACAGCAGTGTGACCTTGAACAGATAAATCCTTTGGCCTCTGTACACTGTGGTTTCCGCCTTTGCAAAATGGGACTAATATCATGTTGCAGGGTGGCTATGAGGATTACATGAAATAATGAATGGTGAGGCTGATCTGTGTCCAGTAAACTCTATTGCTGTTATTAATGGTACTGAACCAAAATGGATCCTCCTGTAACTTTTTTTCCACCAAGAGCCACATGCGTGCCAGCTGTTGTCATAGTGTTGTATATTTAATGAGAAACAAGACTGAATAGTCCTTCATCTCTTGGAGTTTATGTTCTAGTGGGGTATTTAAACGATAAACAAGTAAGTGAATAAACAATTTCAGACAGTGTTCAATGCTATACAGAAAACTGAAATAGGATGAGGCGAAAGAGTGATGTGACTGGGAGGGACCTTTTATTGAGCTGTGAACTAACAACGCGTGATGCAAAGATCTAAGGAAGGCGTGTCCCACCTAGCAAGAACGGCCAGTGAAAAGGCCCTGAGGCAGAAACAAGCTTGCTCAAGGTAAAGAGGGAGGAAGGCCAGGGAGCAAGGTAAGTAGCAGGGGCAGTCAGGGCAGAGGCCTGCGGGAGGCAGGTCACCAGGCCGAGGAGGCTGGGCCACGTGCTTTGGTCATTAGCCACGTTAATCTCACCCCGCGCTCTGCGACAGCTCCGAAGGTGCCTTGTTCCTGTGGCAGCCCTTCAGCTTTCCGGCGACAGCTGACAGGCCCCCGATCTCCTGACCTCCAGGCTACACAGTCCCCATTCTCCGCTTTCCCAGCTAACTTTCTGGGATACATGCAGCTAATAGCCCAACAATATTCTGGGCCCATAAACCAAGAAACCCACAAGAAGTCAGGCTAGACCCAAAGGAAATCAGGCTGAAGAAAGCCAGGAGACCTCTAGTTGGAATTGTAATGAACTAAACCAATAAGCTGCGTTTCTTCTCGAAACCTTGTCTGTGGTGCATTTGCAAGGAAAAGGAGGAGAAAACTCCAGGATAAAAGACATTTGGAAGAAGGCGTTTACCCAGGTGGATCTTGTGTAGGGTCTAGGCTTTCAAAGAAAACTAGGATATGACTGATGGTGGCTGATCTCCAGCCGGGCTGACCTTGGAGCTCGGGTGGGGCCATCAGGATCTAGACCCCCTCCGTCACTCAGCAGTGCTTTCTCTGTATTGGCTTCCCTCTCAGGCAACCTGTCTCCAAGTAGGGACAGAAGGTCTCTTAGAATCTCCCAGTTTCATGTGTACCAGAAAAAGAATGCCTCTTCTCCGGTTGTTTCAACAGAAGTTTAGAATTCTGCGTTGGCTAATTGGCCTCACTGGGTCACGTGTTCACCACTGAATCATATAAACTATGGCCAGGGAGATGCAGTGTTCTAACTGGCAAAGCCAAAGCTCTGTGGACACCCCTGAAATTGACAATGCAGGGAGACCCTCCCCATCTGTGCGGGCTGAGAACGGAGGAGGGGGATGATGCTTCCCAAGATACTGGATGGTATATTGTTTTGTTATGCAAGATGAGTAAGTTCTAAATTTCTGTACAACTTTGTACTTATGGTCAACCATACTATTCGGTACTCTTAAAATTTTGTTAAGAGGGTAGCTCTTATGTTATCTGTTCTCACCACAGTTTTTTAAAAAATGGATGCTGTTAGGAGGAAATGGAAGAATGGGTCCTAGACAGGCAAAAGCAGTACAGGTATCTTACATTTTCCAATTCAGAATTAACTGCTCCTTACTCTGTGGTCCAGAGCTACATCTCTTATACCTCTCATCTCCTCTTGGTCAGTGGTTTAATATGTGTACCTATATGTCTCCATCAGCTTTTTAAAGTTCCTTGGGAATGGAAACTACAACTTAAGTACCCCAAGGACCCCACTCCTGTCCCACCAGGGCAGGGTAAGGGTCCAGGACACGCTTGGTTAAGTCGAATCAGGTTTCAGGGCCCAACATAACTATTGTGCCCCTTCAGTGGTCCCCAAGATGAAGCATCAGAGAACCCACCCCCAAAGGAACTGCTGATCCTCACCCACCTCTGGGATCTTTCGGGTTTTCCCCAGGCAAAGCCAACAAGAATGTCCAGTGGGACGAGGATTCAGTGGAATACATGCTGGCCAATCCGGTCCGAATCGCTTTTGTCCTGGTGGTCCATGGCCGCGCCTCTCGGCAGCTGCAGCGCATGTTCAAGGCCATCTACCACAAAGACCACTTCTACTACATCCACGTGGACAAGGTGAGGTCCCCTTCCAGTTGCCCCTGCTGGCCTTTCTCTGTGGGTTTGTCTGTCCCCCCTATAAGCCATCCTGCCTTTCAGGGAAGGCTAGTAGGCCAAATAGCTTCCTTCCCTGGGAGCATTTGGTCTTGAAGGGCTGTGTGCGTGCGTGTTTTGGTTTCAGAGTTCCCAGCTGGGACTTTAGACTTTCTCCATAAATATTTGTTTTCTCACCCCTTTTCCTTACTGTCTCACTGGCCAGTGTACTACCTGCCACTTTGTGAGGATATCCGCCCTGGGAGTGGGCACACTTTTTCTATAAAGGGCCAGATAGTAAATATTTAGGCCTGAAGGCCGGACCCTCTCTGTCGCAGCTACTCAACCCCGCCATTGTCATGTGAAAGCAGCCATAAACAATGCATAAATGAAAGTGTGTGGCTATGTCCCAATAAAACTTTATGTACAGAAACCTGGAACAGGCTTGCCGGCCCCTGAGCTATCTTGCCCCAGAGGTTTCTGTTAGTCTGCTGACGTGATGTGATTATGTCCTTACTCAAAAGGCAAAAGGATGCTTGATCCAAAGGTCTGCTTCTAGCAGGCCTGCCTGAGGGTAACAGAGACATTCCGCCCCTCGGAATGCACCTCGGGTTTGACAGCCGTGCTTCAAAGCTCGCTATCCTCAGACCACGTGCGTCAGGCTTGTATAAAATGCAGAGTCCCGGGCTCCTTGTGAACCAGTAGGTGAGAGGCGGGGCCGGGGAATCTGCATTTTAAATCACTAAAGCAAAATTTTAAGAAGAATTAAGATTGGAGTAGTGAGGCGCAGAAAGGTGCCCCAGGCCTGAACCAGTTCCTTGGCAAAGCTCAGAAACCTTGTCAGTTAGAAGTGACGGGACAGAGAGGAGAGAAGGAACATGTCTGGGTGTTTTCTGGGCTGCTGAATGTCATTCCTTGCTCTCTTGGGAAAAAGCGCTCCAATTACCTGCATCGCCAAGTGCTCCAGTTCGCCAGCCAGTACGACAATATCCGTGTCACCCCCTGGCGGATGGCCACCATCTGGGGAGGAGCCAGTCTCCTGTCCACATACCTACAGAGCATGCGGGACCTCCTGGAGATGACCGACTGGCCCTGGGACTTCTTCATCAACCTCAGCGCAGCCGACTACCCCATCAGGTAAGGCGGCCTGCAGCCCCAGCCAGCCTGGGCTGAGGTCCCGCTCCCTCTCACTTTTCCTAGTCTTGGCGGGGAAACGAGGCAGAGTGCAGTTTGCCCCTTGTTCAGAGAAGCATCGTGGCATAAATGCTTCTGTCTTCGTAGAGCTCTCAGCATAGGATCCACGTTGGACCTGAGAGTCATTTGTGCATTCATTCATTCACTCATTCACTCATTCAATGGGTATTTATTGAGTACACAGTTTTTCCTGCTCTGTACAAGGAAACGCTAAAGAGACCATCACCCCTCCCCACATGGAGCTTCCATTGAAGTCAGAGAGACAAATAAAAAAATAATTCAGATGGTACATGGGAAGAACAAAGCAGAGAGAGGATGCAGGGTAGAGTTGTAATTTTAACCAACATGACCCTGACCGTGCTTCCCGAGAAGAACGGCAGAGGAAGGGGGAGTGAGTCACTCAGGCAGGAAAAGTGGTCCAGGAAGAAGGAATAGCAGGTGCTGAGCCCTGAGGTGGGAACACACCTCGTGTGTTGAAGGAACAGTGGAGCCCAGCGTGACTGCAACAGAGTGACTGAGGCGTAGGGTAGTAAGAGACAGAAGATGAGAGAGAAAATTCAGGCAAAATCATAGAGATTCTAGAATTTGGCTCTTACTCAAACAAGATAGGAACCACTGGTATATTTTGAGCAGAGGAAGACAAGCTGTGACTTTAGAGTGGAGGAAGGGAGGTCGGTTTTGACATTTGGGGACCATGGATGTGTGGGCTTTTTCTTTTTTTTTTTTTTTGACTCCTATCAAATTTTATCAAATGAATTGATTACCTGCCTTTTTAAATTGAGAGATTTCTCATGAAAGTACAGATTTAGAACCTCTCTCCAAGTTCTACCCACTCTAGGCCTGCAGCCTGTGTGGCCACAATTACGTGGAGCTGATAGAGCAGCCAGCAGCCCCGAGGCGGTGGCCGTGCCACAAGGAAAGTCTCTGCATAGACACCGGTCTGCTCTGTAACAGACCGTGAGCAAAGAAAACCCCTCCAGAGACAAAAGGCAAAAAAACAAACTATGTGTCCTATCAAGACGGCAACTCTTTGCTCAACTGTGGGTTCCATTCTGATTTACTGAGAAAACTGAAAAACAGAAGTGTGTGGACGGGGAGAGGAGACGAGGTGTGTGAAGGAGAGGGCCTTCCTTCCTTCCTCTCATGACATGAGGGCACTGGGGACAGCATTCCCAGAAAGGCTAACTGAAGAAATCTAAAAACATACACATGCTGCCCTGGCTGGTGTGGCTTGATTCGTTGGAGCATCGTCCCATGCACTGAAAGGTCACAGGTTCAAGTCCCAGCCAGGGCACATGCCTAGGTTGCATGTTTGGTCCAGGTCCGGGTGTGTACAGGAGGCAACCAATCAATCGATATTTTCCTATCACATCAATGTATCTCTCTCTCTTTCTCAAATCAATGATGTATCCTTGAGTGAGGATTAAACACACACACACACACACACACACACTTTTATCAGGGCAATTTTCAAACATGCACCAGAGTCCCAAGACTAATATACATTACCCAGTTTTAACTATATCAATTCATGAAAGTCTGGTAGCATTTGTGCTCTTGCCTTCTTCCCCCACCCCTGTGAAACATTTCCACAACGTCACAAAATTGTATCTGTAAATATTTCAGTATACATCTCTCTTTGAACATAACATCAATATGATTATCACATCTAAAACATTAATAGTCATTCCTAATGTCATCAAATATTGAGGCCACATATTCCCAGGAGTTTGGCTTTGGAGTCAGGATCCAAATAAGATACAGGCATGGAGGGAAGGCCTCTATTTAAGGCTAGAAATGGCTTCTGTCTCCTTCACAGTGTGGTTTTTGGTGCACTCTTTCAATCCTGGGCTTGGCAGCATCCCATCGTCTGCCAGGAGACCCCGGCCTCTGGAGGGCACCTGGGGAAGGAGCAATCTTTGCTCAGTTCAGACATAGTATACCTGGCACCCTTGAACCTGATAAAAATGATGGGGGTTAGAAAGGTACCTGTTTTCGCCCTGGCTGGTGTGGCTCAGTGGATTGAGTATCAGCCTGCGAACCAAAGGGTCACTGGTTCAGTTCCCCAGTCAGCGCGCATGACTGGGTTGCAGGCCAGGTCCCCACTAGGAGGCACGTGAGGGGCAACCACACATTAATGTTACTCTCCCTCTCTTTCTCTCTCCCTTCCCCTCTGTCTAAAAATAAAATAAGTTTTTAAAAAAGAAAGGACCTATTTTCTTTTGTTTGTAGGCTAGCATGGCTAAAAAGGGGGTGATTTTGAAACATTACTGGCAGATTTTTTACTTAATTATTTATTCAAACATTCATTCTGCGAAGATTTATTAAGCAGCTACTGTGCTAGGCACTATTTGGGCACTTAGTGAACAAAAGCCACACAGCTCCTACCTGGTGGCACCCTAGTTGGGAAAATGGAATTGGATAATCCGGTAAGAGAGACATCGTGCAAGGTGTGAAAGGGCTAGAAAGACAGGAAGATGGTCTGAGTGCAAGAGGGGCATAATCGGGAAGTCAAAAAGCGTCTGAAAATGCAGTTTCGCATTGAGACCTAAGGATAAGAGGGGATTGGCGAGCAGATGAGAAAGAGGAGATCATTCTAGACTAGGATTTCCCATCCTGGGCTCTATTGACATAATGGGCTGGATCACCCTGTGCCTGGGGTGCTGTCCTGGGCACCGTAGGATGTTTAGCTGCATCCCTGACCTCTGCTCACCAGATCCCAGTAGTGCGTCCCACCCCAGTCACTGACAACCACAAATATCTCTAGTTGTTCTTTTCCCCAAAGGCAAAGTCACCTCCTGCTGAAAACTCTCCAGTTCCTGAGAGAAAGAACAGCCAGGACAAGACTTGGGTCAGAGGTGAACTAGTTGCATTTGAGACATTTAAACACGGATAGAGTGCAAAGAAACAATGAGGAGAGGTGAGTTTAGAGAGGGACAGGACAAGGGTGAGTTAGAACATTCTCCCTCCATCTTCCAAGGGAGGACTGAGTTCAGAAATATCCTAAAATGCTGAATGTAGCAGCTAATGTGGAAGGGACCTCCTTCAACCTTCAAAGTAAACCTGTTTTATTGAAGGGCATGCTGAGGCCCAAGATCATATAAAGAGTACATGGTAGGGTGGGGATTAGAACCAGTTCTGTCTGGTTCTAAGATTGGTATTCTTTCGCTTAAAGTTGGCACCTTGGGAGAGTCAGCTGGCCAAGAGTAGTGGGATGGCCCCAGGCTGAGCGCAGCCACTTCACAGACTCCTGGCTGGGCAGAGTAGTGATTGCAGCACCTGGCAGCAGGAAATCTCATGAGAAAAGTCACCTATTGTCCCCAAGTCTGACTAGCTAGGATCAAGATTCCCATACTCTTTCCTCCAGGCCTCCAGTGGAGGCCCTAGAGGTTATTTCAGCCTAGGTCAGGTGGCAGAGCTCAGCCAGAGACCTCCTGAGGTCTCTGGGCACTGTGGCATTTGCCAGGAGACTCATGTTAGGTCTCAGGGCTGCCCCCTAGGGGCCCGGGGTTGATTTGCAAGTTGAAGTCATAACCAGGGCCACTTAACCAAGTCCACTCTGCAGGAATATCAGAATTTCTAGCATTTCCGCAGCCAAGAGGATGAGGGCTCCGACTCCCAACAGGTGGCCCAGGTTTGAGTCTGAGTTCTGCCACTTTACTAGCAGAACGGGAACTATTCACCAAGTAAATGCAATCTTTGGTAAATCAGGTTGTAACAGTGCCACCTTGCAGTGTTGAACATTTAGAAATGCTCAGTAAATGTCAATGGTTAGTCCCCCGGTGTGTAAGGCTGAGCCTCATATCCCTGAAGGACCCAGAACTCCTTTGTTAGACCATGTGCCCCACCTATTTGGGGCTTCAGAAAAGAGAGTCACCCCACTTCTAGCCTTTTTAGCTTTATGCTCCAGGTCTCCAGGTCTCTATCAGTCTGCCGCTCTCTGCTCTCATTCCCATGCCCGCCCCAGGTTCCCCTGCCCACGGTGCTTTGCCAGCCTGCTGGCCAGAGGTACTCCATGCATCAAGCACTGCTGGTTCCTCTTGCTGTTGTTTTTGTGAAGTCGCACCACACAAAAACATATGAATTTTGCAGATGAATGGTTTTATCCTGGGCAACTCTGATAGGCTTTCACTTCCCATCTGCCACTCCATCTGTAGCTTCCAAAACCATGACTTCTTCCATCCCAGGAAGGGTGAGCAAACTTAGGAGCCTTGTGCAAAGGGTGAGAGTGTCCAAGAAGAAGCTTCTGAGAGGCTCCGAAAACTTAGGGGGTGGCCAAGGGCAGAGCCCACCCAGCGTGGCTACCCTGAGCTGTTTGAGATTTGAAATCGCCTCCCTGTGTCCACTGCCCAGCTCTGCCTGGGGGACCAGACTCTTCCCCTTTTAGACAGTAAAGACTCGCAGTCTGTACGGGCCACTAGCCTTGTGTGGACCCCCGACGCAGCCTGGTTGCAGATTCTGTGCCACCACCGACTGTCCATGTGACTCAGCACAAGCTGCTTTAGCTTTCTGTGTCTTTGTTTACCTGAAAGAAGGACACAATCTTAGTACCTATTTGGTAGGGCTGTTAGGAGGATTAAAGGAAATACTGCATGTCAAGAGCTTAACACGGTGCCTGACACATAGAAAGTGCTCGGTAAATACAGGCTGTTACTATCGTAGCACTGGGAGAGCGTGGGCACCACATGCTGGGCTTAATCGTCAGCTGAATTGCTTTCCTATTTCCCATTACTCGTGAGTAGACGAGTAAAATATTTCTTGAACTCACATCTCTTTCAAAAGTGGGAAATGCAGAGTTAGACTGTAAAGGCTAATGTTTCAAGGAAAAATGGGACAGCACCAACTCATGTGAACGTGCATACTATTCCTGTATTTGGAATATGCAAGCTAAGTGTGTTTCAAGAGTCCAAGCCTTCCCGCTCTGGTGTCTACCTGACTGCCGGGCCCATGCAGGCTCTACTTGGAGCTGGTGATGCATCCAGTGCATGGAAAAGCATGGATGTTTTCAAACACTGAGACCCTGTGAGGTCTTGAACCATCAAAGGACATGCTAGTTTTATTCAATGTGTTCTACTCACTGGTGTTACTCCATGTATTCTAGGAAACTGTGCTAGCATAAGTTAGTTAGATGGGCCCCAGGAAGGGATGAAACTAACAGCGTTCTGCACTGTTGCTTAGTTGGGGCCGGTGGTAACAGAGCCCCCCACACTGTCTATCCTTCACCAGGCTCTGTGTCTTGGGGCAAAGGGAGGAGGGCTCTGTGTGTCCTCGGCCTCCCCGGAACTCATCTGCTGTCTGGTGTGCATGTGCGTGCACGTGTGCACGTGCACGTGTAGGGCAGGGGAAATAGTATTGACATTTTTCAGCTAAACCCAGTGTCTACTCATTCTACCTCTTGGGGGACCCATAGCCACAAGGTCTAACCCAGCCGGGCCCACCATGTGGACATTTATGTTACACTTGACTGTAGACCTAAACCACTGTCCTAAGATACCACCAGGGACCTAGGCCGGGTGCACAAGAGCCGTTCTCTGGTGCTTCAGCAGGAAACATCTGCTCATAAAGATGGGTATCGGGGCTCCTCTGTAATACTCTAAAACCACTGTCTGCGTGGGACTGGTCAAGCGAGGCTACATCCAGATCCAGCCACATTTGCTTTGTATCCTCTATGTGTTAGACCTGCTGTGAGGGCCTTTAACACATATTTTGTCTTAAATTTCATTTCCCAAAACAAAACTTCTGCTGTGTAAGGAGGATTCAAGAAGTTAGCGTTGAAGCAGAACTTCTAGAAAACTTTGCAAGAAAGTCAAACCCTTGATAATATTTAGCACAGATGCTAGTCTCCCTGGGATTTGAAATTTAATTAACTGGTATGGATGCTCAGACATCAGTCTCTCCCTTACTTGGCACTCCTTTAGTGGGCTCAGTGATTCTTGAGTAGGTCAAGGAAATGCCTTGTCAATAGCAAACCGTAACAAATGCATATACAGCACTTAGGAAATCCCTGGCATTTTTCTAAGTACTTTACGTAGACCTGACAGGAACTCCCTGAAGTGTGCTTTTGGTATCCCTATTTTTCAGATGAGAAACTAAGCCACAAAGGTGTTAAGAAACTTGACCACAGGGTGCAGCTGGTGACAGAACCAGGATCTTTTTTTAAATTTAGGTAAAATTCACTTAACAGAAAATTAATCCGGCGACCTTCAGTACATGCACGATGTTGTGCAGCCTTTACCTCCACTTGGTTCCAGATCACGTTCACCAACCCTAGTGGAAGCTCGGTACCTATTAGGCAGTCACTCACCATTCACCTTCCCCACTGGCCCCTGTCAGCCACTAATCTGCCTCTATGCATTTGCCTATTTTTGATATTTCATATGATCATACCGCATGTGACACTTTGTGACAGGCTTCTTTCACTTAGCATGATGTTTTCATGGTTTATTCATGTTGTAGCACATATCAGTACTTTATTTCTTTTTATGGCCGAATACTATTCCATTGTGTTGGTATACCACAATTTGTTTAGCCTTTCATGAGCTGAAAGAACTGGGGTTCTTAAGAGCCCCCCAAAAACCCTGTCTCTTGGCCAGCTTGGATTGTGCCATATGCCCTGAATCAAGGACCTCATCTGGTTTAAGAAGATGCAGCTGCATCCCACGTGATTCTGCACAGCATTGGTGCTTGGGAACTCTCACTGACTGATCTCCAGTAATGCAGGGGCCAGGGTGGGGCGCTGGTCTGACACACCTGGAAGAGGCCTGGTGACCTTTCCCATTCAGCCCGGTCCTCCTCCACCTAGTTCTGACCATAATTCCAGTTGGCTAAGATAGATTTGGGGCTGAAGATGGAAAGATGGAGGATACGGTTGAGGCGTAAGCCTCCCTTTTACCCTTCTTCCTCCTTTCACCATCCAAGCAGCCTGGCCGGTATCTTGGGAAGGAACGAGCTCAGGCCACCCAGTGAGGCCAGCGAAAGATAATTCTCTACTTGCACAGACGAGTTCAGGAGATGGGGCTCCTTCTAACTTCATCCATTCACTCAACAAATATTTATTGAGAACTTCCTGTGTGCCAAACACTGTTCTAGGCACTGGGTATTCAGTGGTGAGGGAAAGCACAGTCAGCCCTTGCCCTTGTCACAGGGGCCAAGGGCACAGACTCAGGCCAGACCACCTGGGCCCCAGTCCCAGCTCTGTACTGGCCGTGTAAACTTGGACTTGAGAAAAATCACGTAATGTCTTGGTGCCTCAGTTTCCTCATCTGTAAAATGGGGGTGTGGTGCCACCCATGTGGTTGCTTAGAGGGTTAAGTGAGTTAACGCATGTAAAGTGCATAGCACTCAGTAAGCACTGTCTGTGTGACAGCCAATTATTATTAATGGGGGTGGGGGACTGACATTAATCAGAATGGTCACAGGAGTGAACGTATTACAAAGTGAGGCAAGTGGTCTAAAGGAAAGGAAGGAGGGATATCAGAGCACTTTGCAAGTGAAGCTTCCTTGGACTGGGCAGCGGCCGGTGTGGCCTTCCTAAGGAGCGAGCATGTGACCTGAGATGTGCAAGATGGGGAGGAGTTCACCAGTGGAAGTGTGAGGGTCCCAGGAAAGGAGATGGCATGGGCAAGGACCCCATGGTAAGACAGTCCCTGGCATGTATGAGGAACTGAAAAGAAGGCCAAAGCGGCTGAAACTCAAAGAACGAGGGGTTGCCTGACTACCAGTGAGGTAAGTCGAGGCCCGTCCCTTCGGGGGCCTTAGGTTACCTGTTGGGTGGTTGAATCCATAGCCCATGAACAGTGTGGGTTTATGAGAAGTAATCATTTTTGCAGTATGGAGGAGTCATGTTGGCTGCCATGGGAGAACAGTGGGAGGGGTCCTGAGTGGGGAGGCCAGCAAGGAAGAAGGTAGTTGCCCCTGCTGACCCCAGAACAATGCCCAAAGGGTCCCCGCACCCCCCACTCCTCTTCAAACCTCTTGGCAGAGGCAGGTGTTCTGGAAGTCATCATGAGCTTCCTGAGTCTAAGCAGACCTTTAGCCTTTCAGTCAGACAGAGCCGGGGGGCCACCTTCCGTGTGGGACCAGGACCCCACACCCGCACACAACAGCCTCCTTCAGGAGGCTCACGGAGCAGGGCTGAGAGCCCAGAGAGCCAAGGACGCCCGCTGGCCTGCGGTAAGAGACTAGGGAACAGGCCTGGAGAGCGCGGAGCAGGGAGGCAGGAGGGGACGGCCCGGGGTTAAAGGAGCGTGTGGTTCAGACCCTCTTTGTTCTTTTGTTTTTAATTGTGGTAAATATACATAACTTGAAATACCATCTTAACAATTTTAGGTGTACAGTAATGCTAAGTACATTCACACTGTTGTATAACCAATCGCCAGGACTCTTCATCTTGTAAAACTGAAACTCTACCTGTCAAACAACTCCCCATTCCCTCTCCCTCCAACCCCTGGCAACCACCATTCTACTTTCTGTTGCTATGAATTTGACTACTCTAGGCAACTCATGTAAGTGGAAGCATATAGCATTTGTTTTTTTGTGACTGGCTTATTTCACTTAGCACAATGTCCTCCATGTTGTAGAATGCCAGAATTTCCTTTCTTGTTAAGTCTGAATAATATTCCATTGTACGCATGTACCACATTTACTTATCTGTTTACCCATCGGTAGGGGACACTTGGGTTGCTTCCACCTCTTGGCTACCGTGGGTAATGCTGCTGTGAACGTGTGTATGCAGATACCTCCTCGCTTCTCCGCACTCAGTTCTTTTGGGTATATACCCTGAAGTAGAATTGCTGGATCATCTGGTAATTCTTTTTTTTTTTTTTTTTTTTTTGGTGAAATCTCCACACTGTTTTCCACAGCAGCTGCACCACTACATTCCCTCCAGCAGCACACAGCGTTCCAGCTTGTGCACATCCTCGCCAACACTTGTTATTTTTATGTGTTTTTGACAGTAGCCACTCCAATGGGTGTGAGGTGTTTCTTGTTCTTTTTAAGGAACACAGACTCCTGAAACAAAGGGCCCTGGGAAGCTTCAAATAACTGATCTTTCTCTCAGCAGAACCAGCAGGTTAGCTACAGGGAATCGTCTCTGCACATGATCACAGCTCTCCCATGATTCCTCTAAAACTCCTTCCCAGCCCACATCAGACCCCTTCTCATTCCCTGCCCTTTGCTCAGTAGGACTGTCTGTTCGCATGTTCACCAGCACCTGGGAATCTGTGTGTCCCAGCACCTCGCCACCCCATCAGGGCCTGCCTATCCTAACTCTAACCTGGCATCTTTCTTACATACATCACCATCTGCCATGACCCCCCTCCATCCCTACCCAAGTCACACCCTCATTGCCTCACACTGAGGCTTTCAGAGCCCCCCCAAGAGGACGTAAGCTGAGCCGGACCCTGAAAACAAGCTAGAACTTCTCCGCGGCTATTTGGAAAAGCGCTGGCCCCCGGCCCCCTCCAGGAGCAGCTTGCAGCATGTCATCATTTATTTACTGAAGCACGTGTGCAGTTCACTTATCGAGCATTTGCTGAGCACAGTTGAATGCCAGGCACTGGGCTAGGTACCAGGAGATGGAGCAAGGGAAGGACCTGCCCATTCCCTGAGAGAGCTTGCAATCTATGGGGGAAATGGCGATCATGTTCGTAAAATCATGTCAGGGTGCCACAGTGGGGAATGAGAAGGGGTCTTACTCGAAGGACCGCGGTCAGGGGAGATGAGGTACCTTTAAACAGTGATGTTTAAGCCAAGGCCTGAAATGGGGCCCATTATGGAAAAAAAAGGGTAGAGGCACCAGAAAAAGGAGAACAGCATATACAAGGTCCCTGAGGCAGGGAAGAGCCCAGCACCCCCAGGAACTAAAGAGAAGGGAGGTTAGGTGGAGGAGAGCAAAGGAGGAGAGAAGAAAGGGAAGATGCATTTGGAGAACACCGGGGACTTATCCGTCCTGTGACTCATCCTTCTGCCCTGTGACCCTTCTCTCAGTGCACTTAGCCTCTGTCTTGGTTTCCTGTGGCTGCAGTGAAAAATCACCACTGGCTTAAAACAACAGAAATGTATTCTCTTAGATTTCTGAAGCTGAAGTCTGGAATCAAGGTGTTGGCAGGGCCGTACTCCCTCTGCAGGCTCTAGGGAAGAATCCTTTCTTCCTTCCTCCTGATTTCTGGTGGTTGCTCTCAGTCGTTGGCGTTGCTTGGTTTGTAGACGCATCACTCCCATTTCTGCCTCCCTCTCCCTTTGACCTTCTTTCTTAGATGTCTGCTTATCTTCTTCACATGACCTTCTTATAGGAACAGCATTCCTTGGGCTTAGGACCTAACCCTAATCCGGCATGAACCCATCTTAACTAATTGTGTCTACAAGTATCCTGTTTCCAAATAATGTCGCCTTCTGAGGTTCTGGGTGGATGTGAATTTGGGGAAGGGCGATACCCTTCAACCCAGAGCAGCCTCCCATCACTCTCCCTGGGCCGAGTGCAAAACGCAGCTGTCCTGTGAGAGGCATGGTGCTGTCCCAGGTCTCCAGCAGCATCTGGAGTGGGCACTGCTGAGCGCCCACCCTAACGGCAGTTCTTGCACCGGCACCATCCTCTCGCTTCGTGTTGGAATGGATCTGGCATTCTCCTGTTCCTTCATTCCACGGTCATTCCCTGAGCACCTACGGATCGCAGGCCTCTGGGGGGCGAGCCGACAGCCGGGCAGACAGGGCCCCTGCCACAGGAAGCACAGCTTCCTTCTCAGCAGCAGAATGTCAGGGTTTTGCTTGATTCTTGGAAGCTTTCTTTAAAGTACCTTTAAAATATCAGAGTTCCACTGCAGACCAGTTGGATATAAAGTCCTTGTGGGAGGCAAGAATCTATATATATTTTAAAGCTCTCCAGGTGATCGGAATACAGTCAGGGTTGAAAACCACTGGCCTGGGGCAGACACAGACATTCATCACTTTAATTACAGTAATAAATAGCTAGGTAAATGCTATGATGAAAAATGTGTTATTAACCTCAGTACTTCATGGGGAGTCGTAGCTGGGGCTCCAACACCCGGATCTTTGGATATGACCCTCTCCCTTCTTGGCCGCATTTTAAGCATCTTTGGGTGTCCAGAGATGCATACCCTCTTTCCTGAGACCCTAAAATCTTGGTGCGATGCCATCTGAGGAAAGCTTTGCCCAGAGAATGTGCGAGTCAGAAAGGATATTATCTCTGCTCAGGCTGTTGTTCACGAGGAGCTGGAGAAAAAAACAAACAAAAAAAACCCCCAGTAATTATGCCGTTGTTTGCATCTCATAGCAAAATAATCATTTCCTCAGCCCTGTTATTTTTCAGCCTGATGGTGCGCGCTCCCGCCTTTGTAGAAATGCGTTTTGCTCCCTTGTCCCCAGCTGCTCTGGGTCCCCCGAGCTGTGTTAGGCTGGGCAGCTCTCCAGGCTTCCTGGAGGCGAGGACTGACCCAGGGTGTTCCCTGGGCAAACAGAGTGAGGCTGGGGCCCGTGGAATCCTGGTGGGACTGGGCTGTGAAGCACCACAGCTCCCCAGAAAGCCTAGAGTGGCCCTATCAGTTTAAAATACTGTCTCGGCTAACACAGGTAAGGAAGGATGTTTCTGGAAGGATGGGAGAGTTCTGCTAATCCGTGCAAAAGGTGACAGAACAAAAGGCAGGAATGATGTGAGCGTTTCACCCACGAGATGCCACCGTTTGGCTTACATACATTGCAATCTTGTTGTCGTTTTGCCTTGTCATTTTCATTCTTTCATTACTGAAAGATAATTTAAAGTTCTGGGGAAAAGAATTGGATGCTTTTATCTCGAGGCATATGTCCGTCCTTTGGGCAGCAGAGAGTAGAGCATGTTGGTCATTTAGTCATTTGTCCATTCAACATATTTGAGAGTCTACAAGATGCCAGGTGATGTTCTAGATCAGAGCTGTCCAACAAAACTTACAGGAATGTTCTAAATTGTCATTCAGTGCAGTAGCCACTAGTACCATGTGGCTGTCGAGAGCTTGAAGATGTGTTTTGTGGGACAGATGAACCACATTTTAAATTCAATTTGATTTTAATTTAAAGGTAAACAAACAGCATACGGAGCAGCGCAGTTCTTGATGCTCAAGATGGAGTAGTGAACAAAACCCATTAAAACTCCTGCCCTCGTGGACTTTATGTTTGTGTCGTGGGGCAGGAATGATTTCACTAAAGAGAGTTAAACTGCTGTTAAGCTAAGAGAGGTTGGATACTACCGGTTCAGAAACAAATGTGGTCTCCATCCTCTGCCAGCATGATGGCCTCACCAGACCCCAGACTCACCATGCATTCAATTTTATAGGTATTTTCTTCCTAACTTCTCCCTCCCCAGATCTCATAGTTCTCCTTCATCTCGGCAGCTGCTGGCAATGTGTCTGTGGATGGAACACTTCCAGCCCCGGGCATCTTCCTACCCAGTGCATGGAGCATATTTGCGTCTCAGGAAAGCACAGCCTTCGTTTATGCGGCTTGTCCACTAGTGCCCAAGATCGCAGCAGTGTGCATCCTGGGAATTTGGGTGTGAGTCCAGGGTAGTCCACAACATGGGTGATCGGACTGTAGAGTCTGTCATTCTTTCCCTGCCTGTCCCCTCCACATCTCACTGCAGGCGAAGATTGTTCCCAAAGGCAATCTGGAAGGACCCCATGTTTTTAAAGCTCAGGTGGGATCAGGGCGGGACGTCTCCACCCCTTTGTGTTGGTAACAGCAGGAACCTGGGGCCCAAGGGACAGGGCTGCGGCCCAGTCATGGGGTGGATAGATGGAAACTATGGATTTTTAAATGATTATTATTTGTTTCCCCCCTCCCCCTTGTGGCCATCCTGAGTCATGGAGAGTGGTCAGTAGTGGACTCTCAAAGTAGATGGCTGGGGAAGCCCTTCAAGAACTGCCACGCTCCAGGAGCTAACAATGTCAGCTGGCGTTTTGTGAGTGCCTACCATGTGTGGACTCCTGACCAAGTGATTTCCATGTGTCACAGAATGTCATGAATGTCACCGAAGGTGGATAGTATCATTGCATCCCATTTTACAGATAAAAAAACTGAGGCCGGAGAAGTTAAGGAATTCGCCCAGTGTCCCACAGCTGGCAGGGATCAGAGCCAGGATTCAAATCCATGCTTTTTTCATCACTGGGAAAACAAAAACAAAAAACAAAAAAAGACCTGAGTTCTTCAACAGGTCATATCATACACACTGGGCAGCTCTTCCATTCCTTCTTCTCCCGTCTAAATCCTCATTCTCTTCATCTGGGTGAGAATGCAGGAGGCAGAAATGACTGTAACCAGAGTGTGCATCAGAACCTCAATCGAGGGCCACCAGCACTCAGCCACCTCCTAAGCTGCCGTCATTTTCTGCTTCATTCCTCACGGTGTCCCCGGGGGTGGTGTAGAGATGGGTACTGAGACTCAGCAGGTTTAAATGACTCAACCAAGGACACAGAGTTTGGTAGGACCAAGGCGGGATTCAAACACAGGCTCGGCTGACTACCAAGTGCAGCGTGATTTCTGCTCCACCCAGCTACCTCACTGGAGAGGTTGGCCAGTGTGCTGCATAAGCAATTGACCCCAGGGGGGAAAAACCAGTCACACAAGAGTACAAACCCCACCATGTGGCCGCAACAGCCTGCGTGGCCCCAGCACCAGATGGGCTCTCTCTCTGGCTCGTGAGGAATCAGGGCTTTGCCAATTGTGTTTGCTCTAAGCCTGGACGGAGCAAGCAGCTGTCTGCATTTGCTGAAAAAGCCCTGGCATTCAGATTCCTTGGTAATCCTGTTCCCTCTAGACCCCTCCCCTACAGTCCAACTGCGGTGCCTGATGGAATTCTCACTCATTTAAATGTTAGCCTCAAGCAAGCATAATTAGGAAGAAATGGCTGCTGTCCACCCAAGTGTGCACAATTGCTCCACAGCAAAACCAAAACGAAGCTGGCATCTTCTACACCATCACTCACTCCACGAGGGCACGTGAAAGGCTTTGTGATGTCACCTGACCTGGACTTGAATCCTATCTCCATGCACTACTAGCTGTGAGGTCTCAGGAGGAGTGAGTCCAGGCTTTCTGAGTCTCGGTTTTCTCACCTCTAAGAGGGAGGTGATAATGCCCCTGCTCAGGGGGCAGGAGCCAGGTGGGAACCCCAGCTCTGCCACATGTCCAGCTCTGCGAGCTAATAAACAGCCGGGTTAGAGCGCAGTGGCCCAAGTCTGGCACCTACGTGGGACCTCATGTTCCTCCCTCCTGCCATCTAGACACTGGGACCAGGAGCTGAGCTGTGCCGATGGGCAGAGAGAAGAGCAAGGCGGCCAGGGAGACCTTAGCTTACCGCGTGCACCCAGTTGCATGAACCAAAGAGGCAGAAGAGAAAAATGTGGCTGGTTCTGGCCTCAAGGAGTCAGGCACAGCCCAGGTTTGAGGCAAGAAACATGAGAAAAAGAATAAAGGCAGGGACTTTTACCAGACGTTAACCCAGCCCACTAATAGCCGTGCCCAGGAAAACTCTTGGCACCAAGTCATCATACATCAGTTCCTCCCCCGCCTTGGGTAAACCTAGGGAGGAGACTGGCAGAGGGTGGCCTGACATGGGAAGCCAGGCCAGAGCCCCCTCCCCACAGCACTGTCCCCATCAAGTCACTATAAAGATGAGACATACTGAAACAGAGGGCCTAATCCCAAGCTGGACATTTATCGTAAGCCCTCATGAAATGGTTCTCTTATCGTTACTGTGGTAACTAAGTCCTGCATTGTTACTTAGAGGCAAAAGTGTTGTCTGGCCCTCTGTATGGCCATCTTCTTTATTCTCGCCTTCTTCCTATATTTTATATCTGTATACCCTTGTACTAACTTGGAAATGCAGGGGGAGAGGAGGAGGCAGAGTGGGCGGGGCGGAGAGAGAGAGAGAAAGAGAGAGAAAGAAAACACCTTTGAGGAAATGTAATTGTGTGGAGTGAAGAAGACGGTTACCTTGCATCGAGCCAGGTTTGGACCCGCATGTAGTTGAGCTGCCCTGACCCCTTCTCCCCTCCCCGTCGCAGCACTGCCTAAAGAGAGCCTTGGTGTAGGTCAGCCATCTTGACCACAGTGCGCTGAAGCAGCACTGTCCTTCTCACGTCCACTTACTCTTAAATCAGCGAGGCCATCATCTCCCTGAAGTTTCAAGTTGGAAACTTCCTCCAGAGTTCTACCCATAAATCTCCTCATCAATCTTAACACCCCATCCCCAGGCTTAAGTAGTTGGCCCTGTGGCCAGCATGGTGGCCACTTCAAGCCCTCCAGGCAGTGTTAGATGTGCCTCGGACATCTGGATGGGTCAGCAAACTCTGGCCTTGGCCAAGGACCCATAACACCACTTAATCGGAAGGTGGACAATGGCAGAGAAGAAGCCATTTGGTAGTGCCAGCAATTTTCCCAGGGTGAGGATGAGGTAGCTCCCATATCATGACTCCTTTCTGTGTAGAGGAAGAATGAAATTGTGCCTCCAGAGCTGCCACCTGTCTCCTGTGTCCTTTCCTCCTCCAGAAAAGGATTCTCCTTGGTGCAATTTAATTGTGTTCATCAGTCAACATTACTTGGCAAACACAGCCAGGGGCACAAACATTGCCACCCCTTTTTCAGTGTAATTGCACTCTTTGGAATGCTGGCATGTGGTTTAAGGCCAAGCACTTTTTGATTACAGAGTCAATCTTTGTTTAAAAGTTTGCCACCCTAGGGAAGTTTCTAACAGGTTACTTTAAACAATGCTATCTCTGGACACCCACAGCTAAATGGTCCCATTTATCCAAATTGCTTTGCCAGGATGCAGTGGAACCATCCAGCAACAGGGTAGTGTCAAAAAGAGGCTTCACTGAGAGCAGGGTTGCATTGCCCAGCAGGGTGCTTTGCCATGAATTCATCTACCAGGACATGCCCCTCCCCAGAGCGTCCCCATCTCTCTTCACCCAGCCCCGAGGGTGTGCGGAGTAATGTGCTACGTGCTTCCATGGTCTCATTTAATTTCTCGGCCACCTAGTGAGAGGGGACCTTCGTCATCCCCAATTTAGAGAGAAGGGACATGAGAAACTTGCCCAAAGTTGCTCACAGGTGGAACTCAGACTTAGATCCACCAGTGTCCTTAACCACAAGCCAGGCTGCCCAAGTCTGGTCTATGCACCACTTGCAGTGTGCAAGGTGATTTAAAGTGGTATGCAGGCAAGTTTTTGAAAATGTCAGTATTTATCTATATTAACCTATAACTAAAAACTTACCCCGGGTTTCTGAAGCTGAAGTTTTCTTTAAAGAATTGTTGATCCGAATGTTAACGAAGCAGTAATACAAGCGGTTTGTGGCTCTTCAGTCATTCAACAAATGTTCATTGAGTGCCTGCTAGGTGCCAGGCTCTTTCCTGGGCGCTGGGGTGCAGCGGTAAAGAAAACGTTTTACTGTCGAAGGAAAGGGGCATTAGATAATTGAAGGGATAATATATCAGGTGGAAATGTGTCCTAGGGAAACTACGGCATGGAAGAAGGAAGGTGGGCCAGGAAGATGCTTTGGAAAAAGTTGGGAGGAAGGCGTATGAATGACCAAAATGAGAGAAACATTATAATGACAAGGGTCAGGAAACTTTTTTATAAAGGATCAGGTAGTAAATATTTTAGGTTTTGTGAGGAATAGTCAGCCATAGACAGTATGTACGTGAATGGACATGACCTTGCTCCAACAAAACTTCACTTACGAAAACAAGTGGTGGGTTGTAGTTCACAGGTTCCTGCACTAGACCATGCTGCCGGATCCTCCCACATTTCAGATAATGGCCTTGCTCAGAACGCACAAGTCTCATCCCCTGCAAATTCAGTTCCTGATCCACCCACCCATCTTCCCACGCATGGCCTTTCCTTCATTATCTCTCATGATTCTGTCAACCCAGGTGCCAGCTTCTGATGTGCCAGTACTCAGATTCCAGGACCCTGGATAGAGAAAGAGTGGCAGAGATTCCCGAGGCTTTCTGGTCAACCTCCCCTGGCCCTTGGCCTGGACTCCCACCCACCCCAGGGTATCTGAACTAGACATAAAACAACATAAAATAAAAATTCCTTTATTCTTCCCCAACCTGCATGGCTTATCAGTCCTGAACTTGAGCTGGAAAGCAGCACATGAAATACGGGTCACCCATCAATGCTACCTGACCAGGGCCAGCCAAGAAGGGGCAGGCAGTTTATTCACAGGGTGCCCTCCATGGCTGTAGCCCTCTCCAACCCCCTGTAGTGTCAGCCAGAGCAGACTATATGTTCTTATCACCAGCCTTCTCTACATAAACCCGTCAGAAATACCTGGTTCTCATTAGCACTGTAATTCACCCTGCGCCCCCTTCCTCAATCTGAATCAGAAAGGTTAACGACGCTGAATCCTGAGACTCATTGATTTCAGCACCTGCCCCAGCTTCCTACTCCCCCCGAGAGCACAAGACTCGTTTATCTTTCCTCGGCTGACCAGGCAAGCTGCTGACCAGTGCCTCAGTGCCAGCTGATTCCCAAAGATTTCCCAGAGTGACTGGGCATGTGTTCCTGTCATGCTTTCTGTGAATCCGGTGGATCCGGTGTGTCTGGTTTCCCACTGTCTTTCTGCCTACACGCTAGATGTGTCTGGGCTCCCCTCCTGTAATTTGTCTCGTGAGTCTGCCTCAGGCTGCAGTGCCAGCTTGGGCAGATGGAGAAATTTTTAGTCAAGGTGATGGCCGTCGTGCCCCTAGTGCATTTTAATGAAATACCTTTAGGACCTCACTATTGGTTAATTCACTCAGTCGGTCAACACATGCTTATTGGAAACCTACCATGCGCCAGACATTTGCTAGAATCTGGGGTTACAGCCACCAGTAGGATACCTAACAGCTCTGATCTCACAGATTGGGCCATTAAAGGGTTACGTCTTTCTGACATTGTTAGGGATGAAGTCTACATGCCTATCATATAGGAAACAGGCATATAACTCTTCTCTTCAGGGGAGTCAGAGAAAGCTTCCCTGAGCGAAAAGCTGAAGGAAGAGGAGGAATTAACTGAAAAAATGGAGGATGAGTGTTCCAGCCAGCGGGAGCTGCATGTGCAAAGGCCCTGAGGCACGAGGGACCGTGGCTCATGCAGCAGGGGAGGCTTATGTGGACAGGGTGTGGCAAGGGGACAAGCTGGTAGAATAAGGCTGGAAAGATAGGCCAGCCCAGACGGTTATGGGGCCTGAGGGCCATGTTCAGGAACCCAAGTTTATTTTAAAAGCGGTAGATTACCTTTGAAAAGTATTTAATTGCAAAGTGCCATGATGAGATAGCTTTAGTTCCTAATCAACTGCTTGGCAGTGGGGGGGAAAAAAGGAAGGGGAAAAATGGCGAGAACTTTACCGGGCTGCTGGATGAGGGGAAATACGATAGCTAATATTTCCTGCCAGTATGTGCGTACGTTATAGCTCAGACAATTATTTTCTATCAAGCTACATTGCCTCTGTTTCATTGGTGTTATTTTCTCTCTGTGGGGTCTTCTGGCAGCACACGATATTCTTCCTGAGTCTTCATGCCCTGGGTTTCTTGGAGCTGGACCCTGTAACTCTCTCTGTCCTCTGTTTGGCAGAAATTTCCCAGAGCTCAGGCCATTGGGATGGGTAGCAAAGCCATCAGAAGTGTGCATTTGAGGCGCTGGCAGAGCCTGAGTCCAGCTGTCCCATTTACTGGCCACTAAACCTTGGGCAAGTTGCTCGTCCTCTCCATGCCTTGGTTTTCTCATCTACAAAGTGGGAACCATCATGGTTACCTCCGTCAGCCTTTGCTGTGAGGATAATCTGTGAAATACGAGGTGCCTTGCCTGGCATAGAGAAAGTGCTCAGTAAATGATGACAGTAAGGGTGGCCCAGAGTGACAGATCCACTAGATTGACAGTTCCAGCAGCACAGAGATGACAGGTGTCTGCTTAGCACTATTTCTCTAGTGCCCGGTACAGTGCCTGGCTCAGTAGCAACACAGTAAGTCCTTCCTGAGGGAACAGTGGAGCAAGTGCACAGCCAGTGGCCATTCCAGAGCCACCACTGTGATCACAGCAGTGCCTGTTGTCATTTTTTCCTAAGTGGCAGAAGACTGGCTGATACATCGTTGCATGTATCTCACTTCCACAATTATTAAAAGCATCCCTGGGCATATTTCTGGATTGAGGAGCAATGGAGAGGTTTTGTCTTTACTTATTTCTTTCAGCTAGAGGCATTTTCCGATATTTCCGTGATGAAAATAGAAAACGTTCCAAAGAGCCAGTCAATTTCAGAAGAACAATGAGCCGTGATGGTTTCTCATAAATCCTACAGTTGGCTCAGCTGCTTCTCCGCTTAACTGGAGGTGTCCTCACAGATACAGAAGAGCCCCATCCGGGGCCCAGCAGGCTGAGGGATGTTGACATGTCACACCTGTCTGGCCACATGCTGGCTTTCACGCAACCTGGGAGAGGGTCTGAGTCCCACACCATCCCTTGATGTCAGGCGGCAGGTATCCAACCTATCCCCATCCTCGAGATTAAGCCGGGAGGCAGGACCTCAGACACCCACGTATGCTCCAGTTTCCATGACCCAGCCTCATACCATCTGTAGGGAAGGCCTTGATTCTGAGGCCAGGCAGCTTGGGTGAAAATCCCTGCTCCTGTTGTATGTGGACTGTCTGGCCCAACACGAGTAATTTAACTTCCCTGTAGCTCTTCATCTGCAAAATGGGTGAGAGCAATAGTATCCACTTCATGAGGTTGCTGGGAAGGCAAAATGAATCGATACATACCGAGTGCCTAGAACACATGACTTACACCATCAATAGTCGTCGTCACTGTCGTCACCGTCACCCAAACTCTGAGAAGCTCACTTTGCTCCATTGTAAAATGGACCGAATCTGCCCACCTTCTACACTGGTTGTGTGGATTAAGTGGATAGTATATAAAAAATGTTTGTGATATACCAATCATGTTTATTTTTGTAGCTATGTTATGATGGCTTTTTTATCAGTTGGAGATTTGAGGGTTCAATTGGTCCTTTTTTGCTATGGTAAAATACACGTAACGGAAAATTTATCTGCAGTGATGTTTAGTACAGTCACAGTGTTGTCACACCATCATCACTATCTAGCTCCAGACATTTTAACCATCCCAGAAGGAAACCTCGTGCCCATTAAACAGCGGCTCTCCATTTCACACTCCCCTCCCCCCAGTCCCACAGTCCCCAGTCTGCCTCCCGCCTCCACGGATTTACCTATTCTGGGCGTTTCATATAAAAAATCATTTAATATGAGGTCTTTTGTGACTGGGTCATTTCGCTTACCATCACGTTTTCAAAGTCCACCCATGTCGTAGCATGTGTCAGTATTTCATTCCATTTTATGGCTGAATAATAGTCCATTGTATGGATAGATATTTGCTTTAGCCATTCATCCATTAATGAATATTTGGGTCATTTTCTTTTTGGGGCTGCTGCGAATATTTATGCACAAGTTATTGTTTGAACAACTATCTTCAGCTCTTCTGGGTAATATGGTGACTTTTTAGTGGATGTGGTTCAACTACTTAAGAGGGAAAGGGAAAAAATAGTAAGAAGATAAAGTAGGAAATGAAAGGGATTCGAGCTTCTGTATGTGGATTTCCTGTTTTGGTCAACCTCGGCCTTTTTGGGGGGCCAACAAGGGGACTGACTGGAGAGAAGTGGGTCTTGGGTCTGTTTTTGAGCTCTGGTGCCCTATTGTTGTCCCCTGGGGAAACCCCTGCTGAGGGTATGTTGTACCTTGATGTGCTTTGGAAACTGGCCATCCTACCCCTTCTAAGAGGGAAGAGGTAGAACAATGAGAGAGTCAAGCACTTTCCTATGTGTCAGGCACTGGGCTAAGCCTTTCACACATGTGAAGCTCATCAAGCCTTGGCCCGACTCAGACAAGGAAACTGAGGATCAAAGGGATAAAGTAACCTGTGAGATCACATAGCAAGGAAGCGGTAGAGGCAGGCTTCCAACCTGATGGTTGCACCTGATGGAGAGCAATGTCCCTGTGGGACAGTGGCACAGCTAGCTGCCCCTCGGGAGCACATCTCAGCTGGACCTGCCCGTATACCTGTGTTGGAGTGCAAGGGATCCTGTGTGAGTTAGGAAATTCCATTAGAGGGACCTGGCACAGCCTCGGGGACATCATCAGTATTTGTCCTTGTGTGTATTAAGCAACTGTTAGGTTCCAGGCACTGTGCTAGCCAAGCCTTTATCAGCTGGGATTCCTCACCTAAACCCTAGAACACAAAAAGTAATCAGAATGACTATTCTGTGGATTCTTGCAAGGATGGCACATGACTGGTACCATTCTTGATGCATAGGAGAGAAGTTATTCAGGACTTGCAGTGGATGCCTCAGGACACCAGGGACCAGTTCTCACAGAGACCCGATCTGCTTCATCTCCACCATTTCTCCAACAACATCTACAATAGTAGTGGACACATAGTAGGCATCACATAAATATTTGCTGAATGAATGAACGTGGATACAGCAATGTGAACAAATAGACGTGAACCCTCCCTCGTGCAGCACACATCCTGTTTTATAACTTGGGATAGAATATTCTTTTATAATCCAAACCATTTAAAAATTCAGAGACCTAGCACAGAAAATAACTCATTCGTGATCAGTGAACTCGTACCAGAATCTTTTCAGCATAGTTAGGTGAGAGCAGATTTTTGGAATAGTCCCGGATGACATTTGTTGAACAGGTTTTTTTTCCCTTAAGAAACACTGTATCAGTCATATAGGAACACAGGGGGAGTAGGACTTAAGTGTTGCCTCTGAGTAAATATCTCAGGAATACCGTAAATGAATAACATTTACCCAAGGAGCAGGATGCCTGAGCTCATATATAGTCAAATAAAACCGAATCCTTAAGTTGAAATGCGTCCATACAATTCAGTGTGATACCAATGGTTGAAAAAGGTAAATTCATTTCTAAAGTCAGAGTTCAACACAGTTGTTGGCACTTTAGGAAATGCTCAGAAATTTGTGGAAGGGAGGGGGGGAAATAGAAAGAATAAAAGGAAAAAAGAATGAACACAGGAAGGAGGGAGAGGAGGAAGAAAGGAGAGAGGGAGGGAGGGAAAAAGAAAGGAAGGAATGAAAGGAGGGAGAAAGGGAGAAAGGAAATTTAATTCACATCCCCAGGAGTCACCCAGGCAATATTGAAGGGTTTACTGTATAGCAAGCACTATGCTAAGAACTTAACCTAAGCGCATCATTCCTTTTGGCCTCAAAACACCTCTGAAACATGTCCTGTTGTATAAATCCCATGGTTTAGAAGGCAAGAGTGCAGCTCAGAGAAACCGCACCTGCCCAGGGTCAGACAGTTAGTGCCAGCAGAGCTCAGCCAGCCCTGCTGCAGAGCTATGTCGTTAGATGCTATACTCTGCCCTCCTCCCAGAACAAAGTATTGGAATCTAAATTAGCCATGTTCTTTAATGATTTTGGAAGTTTTATTTTTAAGCTTCTAAATCTCTTTTCTTCTCAATTGAAACTTCACCCAAGTCCCTGATGTAGTAAATAGGTGATAGTGGCTCCTCTGTACGGACACCTCAAGTGAGCTGCCCGTGGCTGCCCCCCCACTGCCCAGCCCAGCAGGAACCAGGACCACCCCAGACGCAGCACAGCAACGTGGGAATCACTGATCTCTGTGATAAATTTTCTTTTAAAACGTTTTAGAAGTTCTTTGCGAGAATCGCAAGTGAGGACCTCAGAGCCTGTGTCCTAATCCTCCTTCCTTTTTCAATGTCTCTTCAGTCCTCTGAGATAAACAGACAGCCTTGGAAATCTGGGTAAGGAATATACTGGGTGCAGCATGTCCTGATCCTGCAGATCCTCTCTCTTGAGCCAAGAACCTGTGTCTGCTTAAGGCTTGCAGAGGCACGGCGTTGGTTTCTCTGCGGAGGAGCGTGTGGCTTTGCTGCTGCGTTGCAGTGTGTTTTGACCTTGTGCCAGTACAGACAGGCTAGTGAGCCTGGCAGGCTGCCCAAGGTGATCAGTGACAGTCAGCTGTCCTTTGAGCTCAGTCCCACCCCGGGGCTGAAATCCGAACTGACCTGACCCTGACATTCTGAGAGATGGAGATCTTTGTTGCATTCTACTCCCAGAAGAATATAGGCTCAAGTCCTGGAGAAGTAATAACGACAACAACAACAACAACAGCTAGCATCACAGCATTGTATGGGCCAGGCTGCCCAACCTGGAATAGATCTCTGTGCTTTCCCCTACCCACCATTCATTGCTCCACCTCTGGTACCAGTTTCGGAGTCAGCCAGGACTTTTCCATTGCGAACAACAGTCAGTGCTCTCTTACTTAATCTTTATCACAACCTGTAAGGCGTGGAAGTTGAACTTCACACAGCTAAAATGACCTGCCCACGGCGACACAGGTAGTAAGTGTCGGAACCAGGACTCGAACCTACTTTTCTCTGGTCTCAGGCCTGCATTGTTTTAATTGCTCCCAAGTTCTCATATGTTGGTGTCAGTGCATTAGGGACACCCGTCAGGTGAAATTAGAATTGATACATCATGACCATAGGTCATTGCCATCATTTTTATAAACCTGGAGGGGTGTAAAATGTCAGGGAGAAACTTAGCCATATACACCGACAGAAGGTTGAGCTTATCAATTCAGTTCAATTTAGGTTAATGCTTATTTATACTCTAGCCCTTCCCAGTCAAAGTGATACTGAGCCAGTTCTTGCAAAGACAAGCAGGAGCTGATAAGGCAAAAATGTAAGAAGCGTGTTCCGCCTCCGCTGCCTCCCCACAGCAGGGGACAGTGTAGACAGAGGCCCTCGTTCTGGAATTCAACACGCGGATCCTGAACAATTTCTGCAAGCCACCCTGAACTGGGCGTGGGGACCAAAAGAGAAAGAGGAGGCATAAGGCTGCTAGAACCTGCTAGAGGCATAAGGCCTGTTCTGGATACTGGGGAAATATTGATGAATCGGACACAATCCCTGTCCTCAAGTAGCTTGCAGTCAAGGGACTTGAACATACACAACTTACACTGGTGCTAGGAACGCAGGTGTGTAAGATTAAAAATGTCACAGGTTGGTGGAGGGCTGGCAAGCACTGGGCATGCCTTTCCTCTGGCATTTCTAAGCCAAGGATATGGGAACTTCCTGCTGAAGGCTGCCATTTACTGAGCACCCGCTGTGGGCCAAGTACCGTGTGTGCCATACCCAAACACACAGGCAACACCCGTTGAGTCTTATCCCCTTCCTGCAGATTGGAAAGCTAAGGCTCAGCGAACTTGAGACACTTGCTCAAAATCAACAGCAACGAAGTGGCAAAGATCAGAGAGGAATTTCTACAAACAGCTCTCTGAAAACAGCTTTTATTGTGGCCGAGTTTTGACTTTCCCACTTAAATCACATCTACTTTTAAAATTCAATCTGTTGCTGTCCTCCACAGCAGTCCTCATCTTGTCTCCCCCCAGACCCCTCCCCCAGAAAAAAACAAATCAAATAACTGCCTGTAATCAGTTGTTGTAAGGGGATGCACAATTTGGTTAACCAAATGTTTTGCTCATTTGAGATGTCTCATGGTATATGAAGACAACCAGATTTCAGATAATTAAAATGCAATCAAATAGACTACACACATACACATACACACAAGGCTGAATAGCAATTTAGTTCTTCATTCAAGATTCCAGCGGTGTTCAAGGATCAGGCGTGGCCTCTGGGTGCCGGCTCTTGTCAGTTACCTCCATTACAGCCATCTGGAGGAAGGGCTGACCGGTGAAAGGTTCCCACTGATGGAACGTCTCTTAGCATGGCTTGTGAATGTTTAAAATGAAAAATGGGTCTCACTGGCGTTCTTTGAAAACCTGGAGATTTGGAGAAACGGTTTGCCAATTTCTGCAAACGCACTGAGCACGTTTTAATTCCGCATTGTTTTCATCAGTAACAAAAAATAAATAAATAAATGAAATGAAAAGTGAGCGGGTTTTATTATCCAGATGTCTCTCCAGTGTGCGGCCTGCCTGTGCAGAGGGGACCACCGCCTTCTGGCGTCTCCCCCATGAATTGTGCTTCAGTTCACCTGGTGTTTCACCCCGTATCATAAGACTCTACCTGTTTGCCTCCCTTCCCCACTGTCCTATGTGCTACTTGTGGATGGGGACCAAAACTACCTTATCCTCTGCTCTCTGGGATCTGACCTGTCAAAGAAATAGGCAATGTTTCCCAGGAGACAAACAGAGCTTGCAGTCTTAGAGTTATGAAGAGCACAGAACATTTAGAAAACTTCAGGTAATTCCAAAGATTGAGCAGGCAGGGCTAGCTCACAAACCACCTTGCACACTTGTCAAGGAGTTAAGGCATTGTCCTGCAGGTGATGGAGAGCCGTTGAAGATACTGAGAAGAAGAGGGGGCATGATCAGACTTAGGTGCCAGAAAGATCCTATGGCTGTTTTGCAGACAATGGTTTAGAGTGGAGTCTGAAAGCTTGGGTGGCATTTTATCCAGTTCACTTTCCTTGGGTGCCCAGCCATGGCTGTGATTATACCCATGGCATCCTGGAAGAAATACCGCACCTAGCTTTTTCCATACATTTTCACCTGTGTCTTGCAAATGTGGCTGTCGCTGTAAGCTTTGACTACATTCGGATCTAGGATAGCTGGGGATTATCTCTTATCTCCAGTGCTTTTCCTTTTGACCTTTCTTCTTATTGTTCTGAAATTTTGGCCTTCCTAGTAGATGCAACAAAGACTTCGGTAAGGTCCAAGCATAACCCATCCAGAGAGTCAAGGACACAGTGATAACAGTCACTGCCCCCACCCCAAAAGAAATAAGCCACGTGGAAAAACAGCCCGAATCCACTCATGAGATGGAATGCAGTGAGAGGAAATTAGGTGACTGGGGCTCAGCTTTCAGACAAGTGCAGCCACACGCCCACACCGGGGACAGAGGCTTTATCTCCGTCAACTCCTGGTGTGCAACCTGTGTGGGACAATGGTCCCCTTGAAAGGAAATAGGAGGCTTCAGAAGGCAGCTGCAGATTCCTGTGTTTGCTTCCTGGCTCTCTTTCTAAAGAAGCAGAACACACGCCTGAAGCTTATTCACCATAAGGAAAGCTGGACTAGAAAGAGCTCAGACTCTGGACCTGGAGTGCCGGGGCCCAGGTCTGCTCTCCACCTCGCGTAAGACTTTGGCCAAGCCATTAAATCTCTTTGAGCCCTACTTTATTCACATATAAGCTAGTACTGGCCTGCTGGGGCGATTGTGAGATTAAAGGAGGGAAGAGCAGCACTTAGCCTTTTGTAGGCAACAAAGAGAGAGTTTCCTGCAATGGTCATTATTCAGTGTGTTCCCGTGTCCTGGGGCTCGTTGTCAAACATCTCTCCCACTTCTCTGGGTGAAGACTTGCGGAAGCGTATTCCCGGGAGAGGGAACGGGCTGGGCGAAGACTTGGGTATAGAAGGGAGGGAGAGAGCTCTCTGCCTTCCTCTCGAGGGGCAGGCGCTGTGCTGGGTCCGGCAGCCGCACCCAGGAGTCCTGCGGGCCAGCCCTCCACTGGGGCATTTGTTAAGCATGTCAGCGAGTATTTGTTGAGCGCCTACTATGTGTCAGGTCCTGGAGGAAAAGAACAGAATTAAACTCAATGCTTGTCTCACAACTATAGTCAGGCTCACAAAAGGTATTGTCCAAGGTGCCCAGATAGAAAATCCCAATGCTGTTAGCAGACAGATGGGCACCAGTTGGAGTAACTGCCTTGGGCACTGGAGAAGATAGCTCTGTGCATCCCCCCACCCCACCCCCAAACACACACACACCTTGCTTCTTGACAGAGGGCTCATTTGGGAGCCACTGGTTGTTGGCACCATGGGGAAGCTAGATGGCCCCTGCCCAGGTCTCACCTACCTGCCAGAGAAGCCCACCGGCCTCTCCAGGGCATTCTGCACTCTATCACCTTACAATTCCCTTCTCCCTCCCCACCCGCTTGGTGGCCAGCTGGCTTGGTTCCTATGCAGTGGCCTGAGCCCCAGGCACGTCCTCCACTTGGGGTGGCCTCATTCCATTTAGTGTGTCTTTCTGAAAGCGAAGGGAGGCTAAGAAGTGCGCTTTCCATCAATAATTCCACATCTAGAAATTTAATCCTGCAGCGATCTATCACACCCACATGCAGAAAGATACATATGTAGCGATGATCACAGGAGCAGTATCTACAAGGGGGAGAAAAGGAAATAATCTAAATGTCCACCACTAGGGAATTGGCTATGCCTATCGTACAGAATTCTGTGCAGCCATCAAAATGGTGACGTTTACCTGTACATGCTTATTAGATGGAACAGCAACATATATCATTACATTTTAAAAAAAGTCAGGTAGATACATGTAATAAAAGCGAATATGAATATAATTGCTTCTACTTCCCAGGGTTGCCATGAAGAATAAGTGGGTTAATAAATGCTTAGAATAGTGTCTGGTCCCCATAGCAGGCACTCAAGTGTTAGGTGCCATTCCTAGTATTGCCATTGCTGTCATTTCATTCTCTATCCTGCTGTGATCTAAGCTTTCATAACCATAACTTTAAAAGCATAGGGCAGGGTTACAGGTGGCCTTCCCACCATCGTGGTTTTCTGTACTCTTCAGTTCATCAGAAAAGGACAGAGTGTGCCATTTCTCCTGTGCTCACACATCCTCGGCAGACAGATACACCTGGAGTCACCAACTCATCTCGGTGTGCTTAGGACTGTCTGACTTTACAAATCCTGTGTCCTGGGCATCCTCTTAGTCCTGGGCAAACCAGGACAGCTGGTCACTCTACATACGCCTCTGGTAGCCAAGTTGCTTTAGAAGCTATACAGATAAGTAGTCATTATTGCTTTTCACGTGTAATGGGGAAAAAAACATTAAAATGGTACATCCAGATGGAATATTATTCAGCCCTAAAAAGGAAGGACATTTTGACACGTGCTACCATGTGGATGAACCTTGAGGACATTATGCTAAGTGAAATAAGCCAGTCACAAAAGGACAGATGCCGTGTGATTCCACTTTGATGAGGTTCCTGGAGTTTGACTATTGTGTGAATTTCCCTGCTCATAGAGACAGAAAGTAGAATGGTGGTTGCCCGGGGGCTTGAGGCAGGAGGGAAATAGGAAGCTGTTCTTTAATGAGTTCAGAGTTTCAGTTTTGCAAGATGAAAAGAGGTTTGGAGGTAGATGGTGGCAATGGCTACATAACATCGTGAATGTACTTAACACAACTGAACTGTACACTTAAACATGGGTAAGGTGGCAAATTTCGCTTGATGTGTATTTTTACCACAATTTAAAATTTGAGAGAAGAAAAGGTGTATCAGCTATCACAAACATTATTGCTTACAGTGAAGCTGAAGTGGTATTTAAATGGCACATACAGCCTTAGCCCACGTGGCTCAGATTTTTGGAGTGTTGTCTCGTAACCAAAAGGCTGTGGGTTAGATTTCAGGGCAGGGAACGTAACTAGGTTGCAGGTTTGATCCCCAGTCCGGGAGTGTACCAGAGGCAACCAGGCAATGTTTCTCTCTCACATCAATGTTTCTTTCCCTTATTCCCTCCCTTCCTTTGTCTCCAAAAGCCGTGAAAAGATGTCCTCGGGTAAGGATTTTAAAAAATTAAATTGAACATAAATATGAAATAGCTGTACAGATGATACACTGGTAGTAGGAACTGGGGAAATACTAACATCGTATACCCTAAGCTCAGATCGAAGGTGCCCCCTTGGCCCTCACCACCCTCGCCATTGCCCAGCCCCGGAGCCTCTCTCACCGTTGCTCGTGCATCGTTCTGCTCCACAGATGGCCCACCCACTGCATCCGGAGGTCTGTGCATACTGGCAGCATTAGGGGTTTGAAATCCTGAATCCTGACATTCACAAAACTCTGGACTTAACTTTTGCCTGTGCACTGTCAGCCTCATCATCAGTCGTGAGCATCCTGTATCCGAGAAGGAGACCTGGGACCCAAGCGTGGCGGGCAGGAGGGACCCAGAGAAGAGAAGTGGGCTCTGCGTTGGGCTTTTTCCTGGTGGAGGCTAAGCAAGCTCCATCCTCTCCTCACCCAGTCACATGCTGCCAGCAGGCAGGCTCCTGGGCACCGGGGGTGAGGGGTATGGTGGGGGGAAGATCAGAGAACTGAACCATGCCCCTTCCTGTGTGTCTTCAGCCCAGAGTCATTATGCATATCAGACAACATGATGGTGCAGTGGCCCTCTGGAAGACAGTTCCTAACCCTGATGCTAGCTGGGAGACTGTGGACAAGACCCCTCTAGGGGCGTTTGCAAACCCGGCTCTGCAGAACATCCCATACATGTGATGCACAGAAAGCCTTCCAGGTTCAAGCTAGGATGGATCCTTACACTGCTGTCCCAGGTTCAAAATATCTTAAGCTTCTGGTGTTCAAAATAGCAATGATACATATTATTAAGTAACAAGCCACATCATCAAAGGATTACAGTGCACCAGGTGCTCCTGCACAGGTTCTACATGCGTTATTTTATTTAATACTCCCAACACGTGAGGCTTACGGAGATAAAAGTAACATGCTCAAAGTCTGGGCTTTCAGGAAGAGACCGTGGGGAGATGATGAATAAAGAAAGAGGAAGAGAATTAACTACCGATATCCATGCTTGACTTAAAACAGCACTTCTTAAGCTTAAAAGGGCAGATGCCTCACCTGGGAACCTTGTTTAAAAGCAGATTTTAACTCAGTAGGTCTTGGGTGGAACCTAAGATACGCTGTCTAACAGCAGAGGGCTGCTGTCCTTGGTGCAAAGACTAGACTCCGAATTGGGAGGCATCAGAGCACCTGTGTATTTTCTCGTGTTCCAGGAATGGCATTCCTTCATTCACTCACTCGCCTATTCAGTTACTCATTTACTTGTAGAAGTGGCCTGGTAGTTCCAATCCCAATTCTCCGTCTTACTTAATGGGTGACTTCTTTTAGTATCAGCTGCCCATCTATAAAATGGGAATGAAACTCACATTTCATAGCATCTTTGTGAAAACTAAGTGCGAAAAATTGTAGCAGAAGTCAGCCCCAGGGCCTAGGCCACAGTGGACATTCCATGCGTGGTCATGGAGCGCCTTTCCTTACTCATTTACTTATGTGTTTCAACTGATATTCCCATAGGGTTCCAATACGTTTATTTTAATATTTATTAAAAACAAGTTTATTAAAACAAAGATGTTCCGGTGGCTCCAAACAGTACCATGATGGGCCAGAGTCACCATCATGAATCAGAGAAACTGGCATAGATGAAGAGACATATCTTCTGATAATTTCTGCAAAAGGTGCAAAGAAACTGGTGAGGAAACAGAGACAAGTGATGAGCTGTGGGAACCACTTGGCAAAAGACTCCACCAGAAAGAGTGAGTGAGAAATGTGTGTGAGCGGAAGGGAGAGAGAGACTGGAACTGGGTAAAATGTCAACAGATCGCAAGCTGTTAATTATCTGGAGAGAACTAAATATTATGTAGGCAATTATCGACAGGCGTCTGAAAGCAACAATAGGAAAACTTGGTCCCCAGCCGAATTCCATCTCCTTTTGGAGAAGGGCTGGGGAAACAGGCTTTAGTATTCAGAGCAGCCTTATTTATGCAGAGGGAGAGTGAGGGGCCAGGGCCCCCGGGAGAGGGGACAGGCAGGGGGCACAGCTCTCTGCTTTGAAAAGCAGCTTTACCCACAAGCTGTAGGCCTGGAATCCACGGCCCCCTCCCGTCCACCCTTCCTCCCCCAAGATGTCATCTTTTGAGAGGATCTCATGTGGAAGCATCGCTAAGTAAATTCGCTAAATGCCTATTCATCCCCGTCTGATGGGGACTTGGTGAAGCGGTAAATGTGAAAATGGCCCCAGAGCAGGGCCCTGAAAGGGCTTTCTAGGGTTGCCAAATGGAGCTGCAGCCACTGACCCTGGGAGGCCTGAGGCTTTGAGGGAGAGTTGGCCCCTCGGGAGCCCCAACCCAGCCCCTTCGACCCTCCCACTGAGGCTACTGAGAGGCCCTATTTATTATTCCTGCTGCCAGGGACCCATTCAGAGGTTAACTTGTCCCTGTATTCATCAGGACGACAATAATGAACTGTCGCAGAGAGTAGTGAGGGGGTCAGTGAATGGGAACTGCTAGGACGTGTAGGTGGTTTGGAGAGAGCTCGCTTTAATTTTTTATGGGCTGATTTAGTTAATACTTCTTCCAGCAACTTCAAGAAGCTCTTTACCCACAAGCTCACATTAGTTGGCATGGGGCACGTGTGAGCTTTACCTTGCAGCGAGCGATAGGGGTTTGTCCACACAGGAGATGCACCATCATTGTGCAGACACGTAGAGCGGGCATCTGTCTGCATCCCCAGGGTTCACCTCTGTGCATACTGGCAGGGCTTAGCTTTCTGTGTACATGCTGGATTTAGCTCGTTGCGGACACACGGGGTTTTTCTGGAGTCTACTGCCTGCTAGAATGGCTGGCTTTGAATTGATGTTTATTTCTGTTAATAGGATGGGACATCAGCAGTGCTCATTTTCCCTGCAGCATCTCTTTACTGCTTTGTGCCCCCTCCGCTGGAATTAAGAGTTGGTCAACATGAGTCATCCAATCACAGAACAGGGACTTGGAGTGGTGCGACTGCAGGGAGTTGCAGGGAAATGGAGAAGCAGTAGGGGGTGGGGGCATCTCAGACCAGTTGGTGGGAGGCAGAAAGAGTAGAGCAGCTTGTACTTATTGCACACTTACCATATACCCTTTAAACCCACCCCGTTGTCTATGCAGAATATATGAATGGAGAACCTGCTATGTGCTGGGCAGCCGGGTGAGTTCAAAGATAAATGACTCACCCTTGGACACACAGGGGCTTGTCAGGAGAGAACCTGGGATCTGTCTCCAGGTTCTTCTGCCTCTTGAGTCCAGACATCCCCTTCTAAGGTACCCACCTGCCTCCCAGAGGTCTAGCCTCCATTCTGTTCCCAGAAGTGTCCTTCCTTCCCACTACCTTCACATTTCTCCCAATTTGAAACAATGGTTAACCCTTTCCTCCTAAATAAAAATCCCTGAGCAGAGAAGCCTGATGATAAAGGAGCTGTCACTTCAGCACCGTTTACCTGTTTGGGTTTATTCAGCAGAAGAGGTGACTGCATTTCTGGCAGATGGAGACCCGTGTGACTGCCTTTTAAAATACTGTCACAGCTGTATGCACAAACTGATTAGCTGTGACTACACTGCTAGTGCCGAGATTGATGGTGATAAATTCGGGATAACAATGCTGGGAACGATGTCATTCGTTTGCATTGCACTTCATCTTTGTTAAAGATCTCTCAATCAGTTACCCAGTGGTTGTCGAGAACTTGATATTCATTCATTCATTGATTCATTCGTTTCTCAAAATGCACTCGAAAGAGTCAGTTCAAACTTATGTCAACTTTGAGTCATTTATGCATCCAACAAACATTAATGTAGCTCCTACTGCATGCCAGTGGTAAGCAAGGTTCTGTCTTCATGGAATTTACATCTTAATGTAAGGAAGTTCAACACCTTCAAATGGTGATAAGGTAGTGAAATAAATAGAGTGATATGATAAAGGCAGAGAGGGGATGCGGGTGCCACTTCAGGTTGAATGACCAAAGAAGTCCTCTCTGATGAGGTGACATTTAATAGGGAATCTGGATGACAATAGTAAGCTAGTGACGGGACTACGCAGGAGAGTATTTTCCAAGCACAACAAATGCAGAGGCCCTGAAGTTACTGTGTATTTGGCGTTGAGCTGCACGCTGATGACTTACCATTTGGCAAGCCCAGGGCTCGGCACTGAAGATTCCAAAATGAGTAAGATACTGTCTTCATCCTCAAGGAGTTCACAGTATATGGAGCTTATAGGAGGTAAACACAAAGAGCATGTTTTAATGTAGTGTGGCTAGTGGTGACTCACGAAAGAATACAACCTTACTGGTCCATCGGCTGGTGTGAAAGGAGGAGGCGTCCTGTTTTCTGTAACAAAGAATGGAGCCAAGGCTCAACTCTCCATTGCCACTGGAGGATTCTGACTTTCCTCTTTCTTTCCACAGGACAAATGACCAGCTGGTGGCATTTCTCTCCCGATACCGAGATATGAATTTCTTGAAGTCACACGGCCGGGACAATGCAAGGTAGTATATCCTCCTCCCAGTCTTTGTACAAAATGGAAATGAAAATCTGAGGGATCGTGTTGGGGCTTCCTTCCAGGCTGGTCCGGTATAGCAAGAAACAAATTGAGGGTGGGAGAAGGGTAGGCAGTTCCTATACGTGGGCCTTGCCCCTTCCATATGGGATCTGAAGTGGCCCCCCTGTTGGCCAAGGACAGAGAGCATAGTAAATGTTTCATAGTAGATGTCATTGCCCTTTACACCTGTGGTCCAAGCACTTTTGTGAGTCTGTCATCTCACTGTGGCAACCCGTCAGCACAAGGAGGGCAACCATTGTTAGCTCCCATTTTATTGGTGTGAAGACAGAGGCTCATAGTTGGTGATGTCCCCAGAGCAACCATTTGGTGAGCCAGTCATTCAGCAAGTATTTGCCAAATGCCAAGAGTGTGCCAGGCACCCTTCTAGCAGTGAACAAGACAAAATCCTCACTCTCATGGAATTTACTTTATAGTGAAAAAGAATATCATGCCAGCATGCAGTTGAACTCAAGTATCCCGACTGCAGCCCTGTGCCCTCGCCATTGGCTTACATTGCTGCCCGAGACATTGGCAGGGATTCGAGGCACCCAAAGCCCAATTTCCCCCATCGTGCCTCCCTCATTAAAATAAGCGATGTCAAATAGCACCAGTACCATCCAGCTTTGAGCCGAGTCCAAATCTCCATGGCCAGAGATCAGCAGGGAGGGATGCAGTCTTGAGTGCCCCCTGTAGGTGGGCTCACGTGACCAGCTCCGCCATCCAGATGTAAAATACTAAAATCCAGCCCTGGAGCACTCTAACATCTTAGAGCCTTTTTCTAGAGTTGACTTCAGGGCACAACCTGGCAGCTCATAGAGTAATTTTAGCTTGTTAACCTGTTTTGGTCCTTGTGTCGGTTTGGTTTTGTTGTGTTTAATTCAGGTGCTCTATTTGAAAATGAAGAGCCCCATTTAAAAATAGGAAATCTCCACGGCCAGACATCAGCTGGAAGGGATGCAGTCTCATGAAAATCCAGATTTCCAGTTCATCTTAAAAGATAAGAAGGCACAGCTCTGGCCAGGTGGCTCAGTTGGTTGGAGAATTGTCCCATATACCAAAAGCCTGCAGGTTCGATCCTCGGTCAGGGCACATATCTAAGTTGTGGATTCTGTCTTCAATTGGGGCACATATAGGAGGCAACCAGTATGAGAGGCAACCAATCGATGTTTCTCACATCAATGTTCCTCCCTCTCTCTCCCCACCCCTTTCTCTCTCCAAAGTCAACAACAACAAAAAAATAAACAGCCTTGGGTGAGGAACAAAAAAACTGTTTTTAAAGATACGAAGGTCCACTAACTCTGTGCCTGAATTTTTCTCATGGCACTTATCAGCTGGATCAGAGATAATGCCCGTGTTTTCCAGGTCTCTGAAGTTCTTACCCGTCCACCTGGCCCCGCTGGCATTTCAGTGTGCAATAATCTGCTTTAAGTGTACTCCGCCACTGCTGACAGAGGTGTTGTTGTGCCTGGCTCTGTGACTTAGTTTACCCAGTTGTCCACAGCAGGGAGGGACAGAAGCAGCAGTGGCCTCCATTTCCTGACCTTTGAGTAGGAACTCCTTGTGTTGTGTCATTTTCCTGCATTTTAACTTTGATTTCATCCAGCTGTCAATTTATGGATTGCTCTGTCCTATTGAGCCTGCATTCTTTATGTTTAAAAAGAGCCCCAGGTTTTACGCTGGCTGGTGTGGCTCAGTGGATTGAGCACCAGCCTGTGAACCAAAAGGTCACTGGTTCAATTCCTGGTCAGGGCACATGCCTGGGTTGTGGGCCAGGTCCCCAGTTGGGGGCATTAAGCAACCAATCAGTGCTTCTCCTCCTCTCTTTCTCTCTAAAAATAAATAAATAAAATATTTTTTTAAATAAGCCTTTACTTTAAAAAAATAAAATAAAAAGAGCTCCAGGTTTGAAGATGATCTGTAAATCAGCACAGATTAGTATAGCAGTTTGGCCACTAAGGGTGGGGGAGACCTGGGTGGAAAAAGAAGAATTATAGCCACTATGTGTTGTGTTCCTACTAAATGCCCATCACTTTGGCGGACCTTTTCATGCAGGATCCAATTTTATTCTTCTAACCACTTAGTGCAAAAATAAGATTTAGTGTCTCCATTTGTCAGGGGAAAAAGGGGGTTCTTTGGGAACCTAAATGATTTTTCCGCGGTCATACAGCAGTAGAGTGCTAGAATTTGACCCACGTCTCTGACCCCAAAGCCAATGGAAATGAGATGGAGCTTCCGTGGAGGTGGTTAGTAATCAAAACTGGCCCCCGTTTTCATGTCCACACCCTTAGGCAGAGAATGAAGACCCTTTTCCCCCATAGATAACCTTGTCATACACGTTTTGTGCCAATAAAGTTGCATCATGAGAATGGAGCCCGTTGTAAGTTAAAAGACATGACCGAATTACATCCACCCTACTATTTTTGTTTCAGCCTAGTCAGTATTCATTCTCTGACTACTATTTCCAGGCACTATGCTAGGAGCTGTGTGTAGGACAGAGGTTAAAGTCATGGTCTTTAAGGTTACACCTCTTGGGTTGGAGTTCTGCTCTACCGTGTCCTAGTTGTGTTACATTGGACAGGTGACTTTGCCTCTCTGAGCCTTTTCCCTTACCCATACAATGGAAATAGTAATAGGCCTACTCTCATGGGATTGTCGAGAAGATTAAATGAGATGCTGCATAAGAAACACCTGACATACAGTAAATGCCCAATGATGATGGTGGTGGTGGCGATAATGATGGCATTGCCATGATAAGCATAGGACTAAAATATTGCTGTTGGGAGAAAGAAATTGATGGTGCATGGGCCAGAATTGTGCCTCTGAGTGTGCTTATCCTGTCTGAGTGATGTGCATCAGTAGCTGACAGGAGGTACTCAAATAGCATGGGGCAGGATAAAGGCTCAGGCCAAGGAGATGTCGCTTGTACCTCCTTCTAAAAATCCTAAAATTCAAGACAGAATAGCTCACAGGTTCCAACACTAGTCCATGAGTCCTCAGCTGGGATTCTCTCACTTGATGAATTAAGTAATTTAGCATTTATTTCATACTAACATGAACCAACATGTCATCTTCTACCACTTTCTCCTCTCTGTTAGCTGAGATCTCCCCTGCTATATGAACAAACTTAGCCACTGACTGTCTTCTCTCGTCCGCCCCACATGTGCACAGCTTAGCTCCGGTTCCTGTACTGGTGATGTGTTAGGAAGGGTGCTTTGGGTGGGAAATGACAGAAACCCAGCTCGAAGGAGCTTAAGGAGTAAGGAAGTTATTGGCTAATACAAGTAAAATATCAGTATCTGACTTCAGATATAGCTAATCAAGCAGTTCAAACAATATCATCAACCCCTGACTCTGTTAGTGCTTTTATTTTTATTTTTTAGTTATTTAATTATTTTTTTATTATTCCTGGAGAGGGTTAAAGTAAAATAAGTATGTCCCTTCAAATAACCAAGTAGTTCACTGGCAGGAACCTTTTTTTTAAAATTGAGATATAACATTACATTAGTTTCAGGTGTGTAGCATAATGATTGGATATGCGTATATATTGCAAAATGTCTAGTTAACAGTTACAATTTTTTTCCTCTTCACCTGAGAATATGTTCATTGATTTTAGAAAGAGAGGAAGGGGAGGGGGCAGAGAGAGAGAGAGAGACAGAGAGAAAGAGAGAGAAACACGGATCTGTTGCCTCCCGTACAGGCCCCAACCAGGGCCCGAACCCGCAGCCTTTTGGTGTACGGAATGACGCTCCAACCGACCGAGCCACCTGGCCAAGGCGCAGATTTTTTTCTTGCAATAAGGACTTTTAAGACCTACCGTCTTAGCAACTTCCAAATACACAGTACGGCATTATTGACTGTAGTCACCATGCTGTCCATAACATCCCCATGACTTACTTATTTTATAAGTGGAAGCTTGTACCTTTTGACCCTCTTTACCCATTAACAATTTTCGTTAATCCTCCTGTCCTTTGTGTTGGTTTTAATTTTGTGGCTCCAGATGGTGACCCTTCCCAACTTTTAGCCTCATTTCACAGGTAAGGAAACGGAGACTCAGAGCGGTGAAGGAAGTTGCTTAAGCTCACACAGCTAGGGCCAGGCCCAACTCAGAGCCAGGCGGCTGGGCTTCCAGGGCTCAGTGTCCCCGCGTGGCGAAGCCTCTCTGTGCTCTGGTCCTGCTTTCCTCCAACACGTGGCTGGCTCTGAGACAGCCGCCCTGTTTCTCCGGGCTTCATTTCCTCCCTTTGACTAACCAGGGGGATGAACAAGATGCTCTCCCAAGTCCCCTCCCGTTCTGACACTTCTGAGCCAGTTCTTGTAAAACACATGGTGACAGAAGCAGAGCGCTTATAAGACAATGACATGGGGAGGGGCAAAAGCAAGCAGTGGGACCCGAAATAGGCCACATGGTGCTTCAGTTTTTAACTCCATGTGGTTTCTAATAACAGTGTTGACCTTCTGTCCCCATCTCCAGCCTTTAGCAGCCAATTTGGACTTCTAGCTCCCGCTGCGAAGAAATGGCATAAAGGCAAACTAGCGTTTTAATAGCTGCCAAATTGGTCCTGACTGTTCCACTGTAATTAAATGAAGGGGAGTGTTGTTGTTCACTGTTTCCCCTTGCTTTCCTCCAAAAGTAAAGTAACTAGATATATTGAAAGACACGTAGTACAGTACAATTATCATTTTCCCAGAGAGCCTTGGCAGGGCTAGCAGACCCAGGTGCCCTCGAGTCTACTCACAGCCTGAATAAGTGGGTCTGTGCAGACATCCCCAAGAGCTCCTGGCTTCTCCTTAGGGAGCCTCAGGGAAGTTTTCCAAGTCTCTGCAGCCTGATCAAGTCCCACTGTGCTGGGACATGCCCCTTACAGGGAGATGGAGAGGAAAAATCACTTCCCTCAGCCGGAATAACACTCAGCCAGTGTTTCCTCTGGGCCTCTTCCTGCCTTGGTTGATCTAAGGTCTCTACCTAATTTGAGGTCACCAAGGCCCCAGTGCTTCGTTCTGGGGAACAGTGTGGTGTAGTGGTGAGAGCAAGAGCACTGAAGTGCAGCCAGCTCTGCCATGTGACAGCCATGGGACTTCAACAAAGGACTTTGACTCCCCATGTCTCTGTCTCTTCATCTCTATAAAATTCAGACACCGAGGTCAGAATTGTGGAGGGCCGAGTTTCCACAGGAAGGCCCCCGAGCCAGGCGCTTCCAGTGTGTTATCTCATTCCAGCCTCACTTGGCAGGTGTTACACCCATTGTAGAGATGAGTACAGCTGAGGCCTGGGGCGTCGCTGTAATGTGCTCGTGGTCCCACAGCAAGTGAATGGCACAGCTGGGGTGGGAACTGGTTCAATCTGACTCTTAAGGTCTGCGTTCCTTTATCAACCGAGGATCTGAGAGGACCCGATGTTATAAGTTCTTGGGGTATACAGGTGAAAGAGCAATATTCTGATGACTTTAAGCAGAATCACTTTTTAAATGAGTTGAGTGGGGAGGAGTGGAAATCAGGTCCTTCTCCTACTTTCTAGAGTCAGCCTATCCCAAAGTGCGCTTGTGACCCACTGTGTGTGTGACATTACTCTGTGCAGTTCGTAAATGGGCACACTGGGGCAGTTGGGTGTTGATCTAATGTGCATCAGTGAAAATTTATATAATTAGCTCATCTAGCTCATGACCTCATGGATATCATTTATGTTTAGAATAAGGCTAAGTTTAAAAAAATAGTTGAAGCTATTTAAATTCGGCTTCAAGAAAAATATTGGGTTGGCCAAAAAGTCCATTTATTTTTTTCCATAAAATAAAAGATGCATTTTTCATTTTCACCAATAACTTTATTGATTTGGATATTTTGAGTATGTTGGCTATCTCCTGTGTGGTGTAACATTGATTGTTCTCAATTAATGTCTCAATTTGATCGCTATCAACTTGAACTGGTTTACCTGACCGTGGAGCATTGTCCAGCGAGAAATCTCCAGCACAAAACTTCACGAACCACTTTCCACACGTTCGACCCATCAGACCACCTTCTCCATAGACTGCACTATTTTGTGTGTGTGTGTGTTTCAGTTGTGTTTTTACCTTTCTTGAAATAATAAAGCATAATATGCTGAAAATGTTGCATATTTTCTTCCATCATCAGTACTGAAATGGATACACAAAAATTCACCAATTTTGATAATTTTTTTTTCGAGTGCACGCTGCTATGACAGCCGTGTCAATACAGTCTAACAAAATTGTTTCAAATAAAGTTAAAGATAACTGAGTGCTACTAGATCCATCGTACGGATAAAGTGGAATGAACTTTTTGGCCGACTCAATATTAAGGGAATTCTCGTGTGGTTACTACATTAAGCACATAGCAGGACAGGGCAGTTAAGAACCCCGACTCTGGAGCCAGCCTGCAGAACTCACGTGCTGACCACTCACCAGGTGTGTGACCTTGTGTAAGTTATATCAGCCACCTGTGTGTTAGCTGCCTCCTCTGTAAAATGGAAAAGATGACAAAACCAGCTGCACAGAGTTGTTGCAAGAATTGAACAAGCGAATATATGGATAAGCTCTTGGAACAGGCAGTTGTGCCTATTAAGTTGATGGCAGTGGTGATGATGATGATGATGGAAGAGAACCCTGAAGATGCTATACAAGTTATTAACATTTTAGAACCACTTTCTTCAACTTGTAGGGAAACAACTGGCATTTCAAATGTAAGAAGGCTAGGCCGGAAAGAAGCTAGGATAGGTCCCAGCCTTCCCCGTCTGGCAGCTCCTTCTCCCTGTCACTGAACTAATCTCTAGACCCAAACCTCCCTTGATGTATAAACAGGCAACTGTTTAGCCAAAAGTTGGCAAACCCATCGAGAGCCTGGCCAGGAACCTCCTCCAAGCAAATCTGCTTTCAGGAGGCTCTTTGGTGCCAATTTGCTTATCAAGAGAAGGGCTTTCTCCCAGCTGTCTTGTAGCGCCATGATTGATGTGAGAAGATAATTAGTATCTCATCTCCAATGGGGAAGGCAGATTGCCTTTCCCTTTAGTTTTTCTTAAACCCAACCGGAGAGTTTAGCACTGTTTGCATGTTCATTTTATTTAATTCAGTTGCGGCAGCCATGTCAAAATAGCGCTTAGCATCTCTCAGGCACACACACAGAGCCGTGCCCACATACCCTCCCTTGGCCCCCACGTGGGTTTTGAAGTCAGCTTTGGAGGTTTTCTTTTTCCCAAATAATCCATGTTGAGTTAGACACAATACGAGGAGGAAAATATTTCACAGCGTCATCTCTGAGAGGTAGAGGATGGCTTTTAGTTTCTTCTTTGATTTCTTTTTCTGTTCCAAGCCTTCTGTGGCACGTATGCATGATTTTTACCATCAATCAGAGTGAACGGCAGTAATCATTGTTTTTTAAAATGTGTGAAATATGGAAAGCCAATTAGCGCTCAGTGGACCTTTAGAACTCTTGGAGGTGCCAGTTGCTTCGGGCCCTGAGTGCTTCGAAGAGCATGGGCCGCTGAGCCAGGAGACATTAGTTCTAGAATTTGGGCCCCTGCTTCTGTTTTTCTTCCATCCTTGAATGTCAAACCTAAGTCAGCTTTCTTAGCACAGGGCGTGTAATAATAGTAACATGGGGAGAGTGCACTGCATGCCAGGAACTGTCCTAAATGCCTCACAGATATTAATTCTTTCAATTCCCACAACAGCCCCACGACCGTAGGTTGTTATTGTGCCCACTTTCCACATGAGGACACTGAGGCCAGAGAGATTAAATGGCACACAGCTCATAAGTGGGAAGCAGACCGGAACCCAGGCAGTCTGGCTCCAGAGTCTGTTCTCCGAGCCGCTGGGCTGCACCGATTCCCTAAGTTTGTTCCTCGTAGAGTTTCCTACTTTGTCCAGGCCACATGTGCGTATGGACGGTGCACTCCTTCCGCCAGCTGGGTCAGAGTCTGCCTGTTCTGTCTTCTCCCCAGGGAGGCAGTGAAGCTGGGCATTTCCCTCCAGCTCCGACTCCAGCCATCTTAGTCTCTTTTCATTCATCTGGGTTCTTACACATGCTGCTTATGAAGATGAAACTTCTCTCCCCACACACTTCAGATAACCAGGTCCTTCTCACCGATCTCAAATGCTGCTTCCTCCGTGACGCTTTCCCCAGCAGTCCTCACTAATTACGTCCCGGTCTCCTTATTTTCTATCATGGCACTCTGAGTTTCTCTGTATAGCACTTACCACAAACATCTAATTATATATTAATGTGTTTTGTAGCTTTTTATGTCTGCTTATTTATTTATTAGAGAAGTATTACAGCCTCGTGGCTAAGAGTGTGGAACCCAGAGCCTGACTGCTGAGGTTTGAATTCCACCCTTACCACTAACCAGCTGTGTGGCCTTGGGAAAATTACTGAACCTCTCCATGTCTCCATTCCTTCATTTGTAAAACGAACCCTCATAGGGTTGTGGCGAAGACTAAATTAGAGAACACATATGAAGTGTGAGGAGCAGGGCCTAAAAAGGACTAAGCGCTCAGTAAACGGTAGATGTTATTATTCCATTTTATTTTCTCTCTCAGAAGGGCAGGGGTAGTGCCCGTCGTCTTCACAGGCATGCTCTCAGCTCACAGACCTGGAGTACTGGAGGTGCTCTCTAGAGCTGCTGAATGAGGGGAGGCCTCAAGCCCCCATGTTATTCCAGGAAGCCAAGGTCAGGAAAGGGCACAACCCACCCTGCACCTGAGACAAATGGCCACCAGGGCCCCTGTGGAGCCACCAAGGAACCCAGTGAGCTGAATCCTCACTGACTCGTGGCACGGGAAGGTGGAAGGGATTTGTATCCATGATGCTCGGACAGAATTAGAAGGATTCCCATGACACTTGTCACCTCCACCACCACAACCATGGGCATTGCTTAACTAAAATACTAGCAGGAGGTTGGGCTCATTGTGGGGACCTTGGGCTTCCGGCCTTGGTGCCGAAATAGCATTGATTTTTCAGTTCATGGAAGGTTTCTCCTTAGCCCTGTACGTGCTTTACACATGCCTGTACTAAGAGAGATGTAAATTTAAATTTTCTAGCTTGATAAAGGAAAATTGTTAAGCATCTTGGTGAGCATTTATGGAGCAGTTGCTATGTGCTGAGCACTTAGCTAACCCCTCTCCATGTATCATCTCATTTAGAGCTTCACGCCAACTCTGTGAGGCAGCTATTATTATGATCCCCGTTTTCCGCAGGAGAAACTGAGCCGTCACGTGTTCAGGGTGCCCACGATTAGTGCAGACCTAGGACCTGTATCGAGCAGCCTGGCTCCAGAGCCCAAAGCTTCACCCCCACATCATCACATGGCTGTCACTTACGAGCCCATGCACCTGGCTGGCCGACTTCGCACATTGTGGTTTTCGTGCTTTGTTCCACGACTTTATTTTGTAACTAAAATGCTTAGATTGTATTTATGCTAAAAGGAGTGATCTGGGCTCAGCGACAGATCACTGGACAGGAAAAGAGAAGAACGAGAGATTTCCCCCCACCCCAGGCTATATATTTTGGATGACTTTGGATCATACTCTGAGTCTCAGTGTGTGTGTGTGTCTGCGTGTGTGTGCATTTAATATGTAGAATTAGTTATTTTAGCTGATTGCTAAGATTCCTTTGTGCTCTAACGTGCTGTATAATCTGAGGGGCAGAGTTCTTCCTTTTAGAACTCATTATAGGGTGAGATGGGTCTGGAATAATTTCATACTCAATGACTGTGCTGAGATGGTAGCCAGGAAATTAACTGAACTGAGGGACTTCTTGACTGTCTGCCTTTTCTGAGATCATTTCCAAAGGCTACAGATGCTTTCTTTTTTTAATTACATTTTATTGTTTATGCTGTTACAGTTGTCCCAGTTTTCCCCCTTTGCCCCCCTCCACCTAACCCCCTCTCACACACCTACTCCTTCAGGCAACCCCCACACCTGAACTCTTCTTCCAAGGGCAGGAATCAGGACCCTTCCCCACCTTCCATCTGCTTTCCTTTGATGCTCAGCCAAGAGGACCTGCTCTCTGTGACACCCCAGTAGAATCCTACTTAGCGATGACTTTGTTCTATAATGTGCCAGTTGAGCACTCTCAGAAAAGCAAACAACCCAGCCCTGAAAGGTGCATCCCGGGAGGTGAAACCGAATGCACATGATTCCAGGTTTGCCCTTAGCTGGCCTGTTCTGAAGACAGCAGTCCTTGTGAGGTCTCCCAAGACCAGCAGCGAGCCCTTTGGCTCTATTATTTCTGCACAGTGTCTTTTTGAGGCAGTAGAAGTTCTCAGATCCTTCACTGGATCCTCTTGGCAGTACCTGCAAATTGGGATTGGTGAAGAATGGCAGAGTAGTTAAGAGCTTGCATTAGATTTACCCAAACCTGGATTCATATATAGGGCTGCTATCTGTGTGGCTTTGGAGAATTGACTTAACCTTCTTGTGACTCAATTCCTTTACCTGTCAAATGAGTGTTAGAAGAATCGGATGCCTGGTTAACTAATCACTGCCACTCCCAGACTGACTGACAAATGTGGCTGTTATTCTTCCCTTTATTTACTCAGTAAATATTTCTTGAGCACCAGCTGTATGCCACACACTGTTCTAGGCATTAAGGAAAGAGCACTGAACAAAAATAGACAAAAATCTGTGACCCCATGGGGCTTCCGTCTAGTAAGATAAAATAGATAATAAACTAAGTATCTTGTGTATTTAGTATATCTTATATATGCTATTGAAAGTTTAAAATGCTATGGAGAAAAATATAGCATGAAAGGATGATCGAGGATGTGGGACTGAGGGACTGGGGAGCAATGTTATCAGGATGAAAGAAGGAACTGATGGTTGGGTCAAGTCTCTTGCTTGGGCGAACTGTGCTAACCAAACCCTGTGCAAGGACCTTTGTAAACGTCATCCATTGCACTTTCCCAGCTGATTCCGGAGGTGTCGGGATAGATGTACAGGGCTCATCTGACCCATGAGGAAACTGACATTCAGAAAGGTTAAGCCAGCCTCACGTCTCACAGTCGTGGAAGCAGAGGCAGGACTGGTACCCAGATCCTTTCGGTGTCTGTGTTTCGGTAGTTCCACCTGTTGACCCAGTAGCCCCAGGTAACCAAGTCAGTGCGAAGTGAAACTGAAGTGAGGAGAGTGTCAGTAGTCACCTTCTATGTCTTGGGCCCATTGCTGCAAATCAAGCTGCCCTCCATCCATCAGATAAGAGAACTATGTACCCTTTTACTGGTGAGCCAGCATCTAAGAAAAGACACACCCAGGTGTTTACTGACTTACCTTGGTTTCCAGCCTTTACCTTTCCAAGTTATGGTTAATGCACAGAGCAGGAAAAAAAGCAAATCACTTCCTAAGCTGATTCCTTTCATCTACCAGATACCCAGACTCTGGGTCTCGGTCACCTTCTCCTAATCCAGATCTAGTTCCCAGCAGCCCCTCTCAACCAGGAACTTTTCTGAGACCTTGGGAATTGGTTGTCTTTATTTTTACTCATAATTAACCAAAGCATGTGCTTGGAGCTTATCAGTTTTGGAATGCAGTAAATACAGCAGCCAATCTCCCAACCCCATGAATATTTTATTTTGGAGATTACTACATAAATATTGTATTTGGATATTATGGTCTGGGACATCACATTAAAATTGCAAGATGATGCTATTATCCCATATAATGGAACATAAAATTAAAAAGCTGGTCCATGGAAAGAAAAATTTTGCAAGTTCTCGTACCTGTATATCTTTTATTTTTCTCTCTGGGTTAGTCTTGGTTACCATGTAAATTTTGATACAAGTGATCTGAAATTTAAAGTGTCAAGCATGGTTAAATGCACTAACTGGTCATTATTTGTGCAACTTAGCATCAGCCATCGTCGAGGTTGGATTTTATTTTCTTAAACTCAGGGCTCCTTTTAATGAACCGGTTAAAGCCAAACTTTGTGTCTGTGGTGTGATATGGTGAGTATAACGAACGGCCTTCACCAGATCACCCCCCTCAAAGAGATCCCTAACCCCCTTGTCCATGTGAAGCCAACTTCCGATTTGGCGTGTGGAAAGATGTGTTAGAGAAAGAACGAGACCAGGGATGTTGGATACCTGGATCTTCTGGTTGGCTTCTGTCCTTGCATGTGTACTGCGCGTGTCCTCGGAAAAGTCAGCTTTCCCTGGGCTCCTGTGCAATGCCCGCACTCCCCTTCTTTCCGTGTCACCGCCACTGTCAGACGACCTCTATATTCACGGCGATAAGACGGCTGCCACCAGCTCCAGGCTTGCATTCTCTCAGCCAAAAATCCCATGGAAGAGTCAGCCTTCCTGGTAAATTCACCAAACATCCAGGACCCAATCTCAGACCCAGCCTGAGTTCCTCACCCACCCCTGAACCAATATTATGGCGGCCAAGCAGATGGAATTGACCAGCCTGGGACATGCTCCCCCCTCTGGTGTAAGGGAAAGGTGCAAACCCAAGTAAACTGAGAACTGAAGATTAGTGACTGTCCAAAATAAAATCAAGGTGTGGTTTCCAGAAAACCGAGGAATGGATGCTGGATAGACAGGAACAAGGAATGAAGCACCGGTGTGAGCTATAACGTGGATGAACCTTGAAAACACTTTGGTAGGTGGAAGAAGTCAAACAAAAGGGCCGACAAAGTATAGGATTCCATATGTATGAGATACCCAGGATTGGTAAATCCATAGGGATGGAAAGCAGTTTGGTGGTTGCCTGGGGCTGGGTTGAGGCTGGGGGTGCGGCAGTTATGGTCAGTGGCTGCCTAAGAGCATGGAGTCTCCTTTGGGGTGATGAAATGTTTTGAAACTAGGTAGCGATGATGAGGGCACAACATTCTGAATGAACACCATGCCATTAAATTGTACCCTTTCAAAGGCCTGCTTTCATGATGTAGAGCTGGAGGAGCAGCAGGATCCCTGAGTCGGGAGGCCTCTAGACTAAGCGCCCAGCTAGGTAGCTAGCCCCTGAGGAGCAGGGATCAGCCTTACTCCCCCTGGCCTGCACTAGGACCTGCACAGTGCCTGGCACATAGTAGGTGTGCAAGTTAAAGCTCACTGAAAATGCACAGAGTTTGGGCCAGAAGACTGGGTTTTTGCTCTGTCCAGTCCCCGCACACACCTGTTTTACCCGCTCTTTGACCATGGATTCCTGCGTTTACAGAACAGGAAGTGCCCGTGCTGCCCGGCCTGCCTTGCAAGTTCCCAAACATTTACATTATGTACTCCAGAGCTGGAGTCATCCGTCCAAGGTTCATAGGTAGAATTCAGAGGGCCCATGACTTTGAATGAGAACAAAATGATCTTTATTTTCACTGAGCTCTAACTGAAATCAAGCTAAATGTAGAGAACAAACCACTCTAGTATGAGAAGTAACTGTTAGGAATCACATATTTTCCTGTCACATTATCGCTGTTGCATCTACCTCTGAACATCAGTTATGCTCACCACTTCTTCACAATTAAAGTCGTTATTAGACCTGCCACAAGATCTTGTTATTTCATGTGTTAAGAAAGAAACACTCGTAATTATCATAAATTTGGTGTTATAAGAAATATTTTATAATCTATATTTAATGTGTGAATCAAAAAGCACATGGATTACTACATCATAACTTTGCTATTTTTGTAAATCCTCACCTGAGGATAGGTTTATTGGTTTTTAGAGAGAGAAGCATTGATCGACTACCTCCCACACATGCCCCAGCTGGGGATCAAACCCGCAACCTAGGTGTGTCCTGAAGTCTGCGGTCAGGATTGAACCTGCAACCTTCTGATGTAGGGATGACTCTCCAACCAACAGAACCACCTGGCCAGGGCATAACTTAGCTGATTAAAAAAAAATTTGTAATCCTGTGTGTTTTGATTTAACAACATTATTCTGAAATGAGTGTCCACAGGCTATGTTTACTAAAGCTACTTAGGTTTCCATGGCATGGAAACATGATTTCAAAGTTTCCTAAAAAGGAAGCAGATGTACCCGATGATCATTGCCATCTAATTGTGCTTGGCAGGTCCCCTAAACTCTTTAAGCTTCAGTGCCCTCATCTGTACAATGGGTATAATAATAGTACCTGCCTCAGAGGGACAGAGTGACCAGCCTCACTTGTGAGGACCAAGTAACAAACTAGACACGGAGCCCCTGGCTCCCTACCTGGCACACAGTCGGTGCTCAGTTAGAGCTTCGAGCACTGTGATTGTGCCATCTCATTTGGACACCAGGTGGAAGCACATTTGGGCTAATGGCTTCTTTGGCTCTTTCAGGTTCATCCGGAAACAGGGCCTGGATCGGCTTTTCCTGGAGTGTGACGCCCACATGTGGCGCCTGGGAGACCGGCGGATCCCAGAGGGCATTGCCGTGGACGGTGGTTCAGATTGGTTCCTGCTGAACCGGAAGTTTGTGGAGTATGTGACGTTCTCCACAGATGATCTGGTGACTAAAATGAAGCAGTTCTACTCCTACACCCTGCTTCCTGCTGAGGTGAGTGTCCAGGAAAAAAATGCCAGAGAATGGTCAGGGCTGGCTCTAACCTTTGGAGCAAAGCGAATGCCGAATTTTTGGCAAAGCAACGCTGAGTCCAATACACAGCGCTCCAAACATCCAGAGTAAGGTGGAGAATAGCACTGGCTACCAGGAACCTTGCCGTCACAGCAACGCCCCGGTCTCCTCCAGCCTCCCCAGCCTGTGGGGCTGCGTGGAGTAGACACACAGTGCTGCCACCAGCAACCTGCAGCGTCATCATGCAAAGTAGAAAAGGTCGCCCTTTTTAAGGCATTTGGCTCCCACAGGTCATAGAAATCATCACACTATACTGATTTTGTTAGAACAAGGCACTGACTGCCTTTTTCTGGAAAACTTAAAAAATACACAAACCTCTGATATCTATGGTGTCGGTGGCAGCCCCCTCCCCCCCACACCAGTGTTGGTTGGTACGTAATCTGCACACCTGTGAATGCTGGCCCTTTCAGGACACCCCCGATGCCCACAGCTCTCACGGACAAATGCTTGGGACTCAGCATTTCCTGTTGGCTTTTGGAAGTATTTGAAAGCTCTGGGGAGCCTGTCTCCCCTTTTCAGACCCCAGGGTGGGAAGCTCCGTTATTTTGGGCTTCAAAACACGGTAGGGTAGGTGGCTTATTAACAACAGAAATTTACCTCTCACTGCTCTGGAGGCTGGATGTCCAAGATCGTGGTGCCAAGCATGGTCAGGTGAGGGCGCTCTTCCAGGCTGCAAACTGCCTACCTTCAGTTCTTACTGTGTTCCCACATGACCGATGGGTTAGGGATCTTCCTGGGCTTCTTTTGTAAGGGCGCTAATCCCCATTCACGAGGGCTCCACCCTCCTCTTCTAATCAGTTTTCAAAGGCCCCCACCTCCTAACACTATCACATTGGGAGTTACGATTTCAACCTCTGAATTTTAGGGGGACACACTCAGTCCTTTCCAGAAACCCTGTTGTGTAAGACTGGAGACTTTTCTAAAATAGCCCTGGCGCATCTGGAAATGGGTAGGGACCCAGAGCTGAAGTGTTGCCACTGACGTGCCAGCAGCCTCCCCATCAGACCTGGGCTGAAAGACTCTAGGTCAAGCTTCTGACCTCCCACTCTTAATTTCCTACTTCAGAAAACCCCAGAGCTGGTTCTGTTTCTGTTGAGCCTGTGACACCTCCCCTGAATGATCCACCATCCCTCCCTGGCTGTGTCCCATCTATGGACCCCTCAGGTGGTGTGTCTCTAGGACAGACAAGACAGTGCATCTCATTCGAGGGTGTCCATGCCCCTCACCGGCACCCGGGGCAGTGACAAGCTCTGGGTAGGGCCAGCTGCCTGTGTCGCTCCAGAGGGACGATGGGCTCGTTGTATCCAGGCCACGTTTTGCTATTCTGCACACATGTTAAGTAATCAGCTTTTAATCCTATTTCAGCAGAAATCACCTTTTCTCTCAATTCCAATAACCTCCTCATACATTACCTTGAAGAGAATTCCTGTACCATCATGAAAGGACCCAGGGCAGTCAGTAACTGGGTACTTTTCCCCACCTCTTGATGGAGCATATGTGCTTCCAGGGGCTTGTACACAATTCAGGCTTAAAATCAGGTTCACCAGCATCATGTCATTTAGCATCATGGGAAGGTCAGCTGGGGTGGTGGGTGGAGCCTCATTTTGCCTGCCCACCCATTGAGAAGAGCCTGTTTGGGGCTTTGGTTCTTTCAGTGAAGATGCTTATCCTGGCGCTGGCTCTCTCTGTCCCGCCCCTGCTGCAGCAGACACGGGCACAATACAATCCAGGTCCCCATTAGATCCACCCCTCCATCCCAGCACCCCCGCCCCGCCCTCCCTTCTCCCGGACCACTTCCAGGGAACTGGCTCAGAAGAAATCTGAAGGCTGTACCATAAATTTACAGCAGGCAGACACATGTTCCCCGATAGCTTCCCCTAGGGAGCAGAGAGCAGGGGAGACTGTCTGCCTGGTATCTGGGTTGTCATAAAAGTATCCAAATAAAAGTCAGCCTCTCTCCCCTTTCCTTGCTTTCTCTGTGTGTGTGTGTGTGTGTGTGTGTGTGTGTGTGTGTGTGTGTCTCTGCCTCCTCACATTTCTAACCATGTCTCTCCTCTCCAGCCTTTCTTTTCGTTTTTAACATTGCCTCTTTCTCACAGTCCTAGGAGAGAGAGATGGGCCAAGAGTCTTAGGATTGGGGGAAGCCATTGCGCATGGTTCAGCACCACGGACAGCAAGCAGCAGCCCTCCCTGAGGCCCCCCGCCCCACCCCCGCCCGGCTTCACCTCCCTGTGTTGTAGTCACACTACACCTGCACGCCTTCGGGCCCTGGGGCCAGATGCACCGGTGACTCTGACCTCCCTGACCCGGGGGTGAAATTCCAGAGCATTAGTCTTCGGAAGAGGTCTCCGAGCTGAATCCCTTTGGTTTCAGACCTGGCTGTTTGCAAAGCAAGAACCAAAGGGCCCAAGGCTTTCTGAAAAATTGCCGCCGTGTTTCCCTCTAGTCCCCCTGTGTTGACATACCCTGAGGGACTCTTCCTCTCTGCCGAGCAAACCCAAGATGTTCTGGATGATAAGAGGTGTCTTGAAATCAGGTTTTAGACTGCTGGGGAAAGACGATTAGAGGCACACTCCGAGCATTAGACTTCTGAACAGAATTAAGCCACTGTGGATGAGACACCCCGTGTACCCCGAGTAGGACCAGATTCCCCCACGTACAGGAAGAACAGATGAGTCTCCAAAAAGGTCCCATTTCAGTCAGGCGGTCCCAGCGCAGGACCCCCACCACATCCCATTCAGGGGAGGCTGGCGGAGGCCTCAGGCCCGTCCCTCTCTCCCCTGCAGTCCTTCTTCCACACGGTCCTGGAGAACAGCCCCCACTGCGACACCGTGGCGGACAGCAACCTGCGCCTCACCAACTGGAACCGCAAGCTGGGCTGCAAGTGCCAATACAAGCACATCGTCGACTGGTGCGGCTGTTCCCCCAACGACTTCAAGCCCCAGGACTTCCACCGCCTCCAGGTGAGCCCGCTGCGCCCTACAGGCCCCGAGCCCACCTCCCCAGCCAGGCTCGGCAGGCCTTAGCCCCCCAGTTTCCAACCTGGCTGCTGCTAACGATCGTGACAACATCAATAGTAACCAACATTTTTTGATGACTCCGTGCCAGAACAGCTCCAACCACTTTGCCTGTCTTGACTCATTAACCTTACAACAACCTTATTAGGTAGATAGGTAAGTAGATAGATTGATAGAGAGATTATTGAAATTATAGTTTTGATTCTATTTTAGATATAGAGAAGCTGAGGCATGAAAAGATCAAACACCTTGTTCAAGGTCACAACCCAACGTATCTGTTTCCAAAGGCCATACTTGTACTCATTTCTTTATATTGCCTTTTAGTCAGAATCCCCTGAAATAACTTCTTAAAAACACATTTGGGTTACAAACTGGAGTCTCTCCGGGGCGGAGTTTCTCAACCTCGGCACTATTAACATTATGGCTGGATAATTCTATGCTGTGGGGCTGTCCTGCGTGTTCTGAGATGTTCAGCGGCATCCCTGGCCTCTGCCCAGCTGATAGCACGCCATCATTGTGGCAACCAGAAAAGTCTTCAGACATTACCCAGTGTCAACTGGGGGCAGCCTACTGATCTCCAGTGGGGTCCAGGAATGTTTTTTAATTAATATATTACAACTTTGGGCCCTGACCAGTGTGGCTTAGTTGGTTGGGCATTGTCCTGCAAAGCAAAATGTTACCAGTTCAGTTCCCTATCGGGGCACATGACTGGGTTGTGGGTTCAATCCCCTGTTGGGGTACTTATAAGAGGCAACCAATTGATATTTCTCTCTCACACTGACATTGCTCTCCTTGTCTTTTTCCCTCCCTTCCCCCTCTCTAAAAGTAAATAAAATCTTTAAAATATATATTTTACAACTTTGGGAAATTCTGATGAGCAGCCAGGTTTGGAAACCACCACACACTGAACATAAAGCAGTAACAAGAGGTAGAAATATTATTGTCCTCACAGGTATCTCTGCATGGCCTAGTAATTTATAGTCCCGGGGATTGTGGGGGCAGGAGGGTGATAAGTGCTCCATCTGCTTCCCATGAGCCCCAGACCGCTCCATCCCATGCGAGCACCCCTCCCGTTCCCTCCAGGCCAGCACTCGGAGCTCCTTCCTCCTCTCCCCCTCACCAGACCCCCACCCCAGCTGCAGAAAGCACAAACAGAAGACCAAAATAGGCAAACACATCACTCTGAGGTGACTAGAACCACCATGGGGAGATGGCATGCTGCTTCCCAAACCGCTAAGCCAGAGGGAGGGTGGGGCAGCAGGGCCAGGCTGATAACTCGCGCTGGCACGTAACTGAGCCGGCTGCCCGCGGTCCACGAGCCAGCAGCATCAGAGTCACTGGGGAGTGTGTTAGAAATGCAGAATCTCTGCAGCTTCAGACCTGCTGCTGCAGAATCTGCATGTGAACGAGATCCCCAGGTAACCGGGAGGTTCTATATGTTTGAGAAACACAGGGGTAGGGATCTGCTCCCTCCAGGCCCCTGCTGTGGGCATCGTGCAGGTGGGGAAACTGAGGCACTGAAAGGCAAACTTACTTGCCCATGGACACACAAGTAATGGAGTGATAGGGCTGAAGGTCCCACCCATGTGTTTCCAGTTCCAGTGACGGGCCCTTTGCTCCAGCGCATCCTGGTTTTGTGTCTGCACAGGTGCAGAGCACGGCAGGTTTCATCCCTTGAGGTTTATGTTCCCTCAAGGTCCCAACCCAATGTCTTTCACCTCTGTAAGTGGTTGCTGCAATAGTATTTTCTTAGACTTGTTTTTTTTTTTTTTTTTTCTGGTGGCAGATTGAGAGCTACCCAGGGACCTCCTCAAGCCCATGTTAATTTTGGCATAAACTAGGGTGACATTTTTGCTCTATTGTCCATGCAGAAAGGATCTGCTGAACAGAAAGAGGGTTGGTTGCAGGGGGAATATTTGACCTATTCAAAAGGAATAAAAAAAGAATTTCCACTTCTGTAGAGGGCCAGCCGTTGCCCTCATGGCAAAGGACCTCATCATTTAGAGCAAGTAGCCGTGGTGGCTCTTGGGAGCTTGGCCCTCTCGGGCTACCTGTAGGCATCAGCATTTGCATCCCCAGTGTCTCACAGGCATCATGGTCTCCGATAAAGACTGGCTAACATAGAGACAGCAAGCATCATGTGCTCCTTCTTTCACAGTAAGCAAAGATCAAGAATATCCCCCAACATCTAGAAGCAAGAAACTGCTGGCTATGAGGAACTTCAGTTCTTGTTGAAGGAACTCTGAGGAAGGGCACAATAAATATAGAAGTGTGCCCTTTTAGAGGATCCAGCTATGATCAAAGAATCATGGATGAGGAAAGAAGGCTGCCCTGCCACTGAGTCTGATGCTCTGCCCCCCAAAAACAAAGACTTAGAAGCCCCTGGTAGCAGGCTCAAGTGGGAAATCATAATAATCACATAATGCTAGCAACTAACACTATGTGCCAGACTCTATGTTGAGTACCCATATTAGACCCATTTTAAGGATGTCCAGGAAGCTGAGGTCCTGGGTGACTTGCCCAAAGGCATATACAGCTGGAAAGTAGCAGAATGAGGATTTGAACCCAGGTGGTCTGTCTTTTCAGTGCTACTGTAAGGGAACTGAACTGATCACTAAGGCGGGAGGTCCCAGGGTTCATGAAGCAGAGCAGCAGTGGGATGTTCAGAATAATACAAAAGGCATTTGTTATCAGGAGCTTTCAGTTTACGCCATTTATAGCTGGATCCTAGGATGCTGCAGTAGAAAGAGTGTGGGTTTGAGGGGCATCAGATTCAGGGTCAAACCTTATGATTATATGAGTTTGTACATGTCACTTCCCCTCTCTGAGCTCAGTTTCCTCATCTGTAAAATGGAAATCATAGCACCTACTTTGCAGTGCGATTGGGAGCATTAAGGTGATGACATAACCTCAGTGCCCTGCACCTAGTGTGTGCTCAGTAGTGATATGATATTGTCATTATTGTTACTTTCTGTGCACATCAGCAAAAACAGTGCTAGACTCAAACTTAGATCAATAGTTACACTTGACCAGAAGCTCCTCAGGGGAGGGTCTGTGTTTGAATGGTTTCTGTAGCCCGAGACGGGGGCCAGCAAACTAACCTGGGCCAAAACCAGCCCACGGCCTGCTTTTGTAAGTTCTTTTGTAACACCGCCACACCCGTTCATTTACTGTTTTGTCTGTGGCTCCTTTTACACTACAACAGCAGAGTTGAATAGTTGTAAAGCTGGAAATATGTATTATCTGGCCCTTTACTAAAAAAGATTGTTGATCCCCACCGAGACCCCAGTATAAGACCTGGTAGGTAACAGATGCTCAGTATTTTATTTCTTTAATCCTGGACCATGGATCTGAATCCTGTCTCTGCCATTACCTTGCTGTGTGACCTTAGATAAGTCCCTTTCCCTCTGTGGGGCTCAGTCTCCTTGAAAACTGGGCGTACATAAATGGTCTTCAAACACTGCATCATAATCACCAGGAAAGCATTATTGGACACAGATTTCTAAACCTCGTCTCCACAGATGCTGCTCTGCCGCAATGCCCAGGAGGCCATAGGGAGTGGTGGGGACTGTGGCGAGCTGAAGAAACCATGCCCATCTAAAGGGACAGCTGCTTTTCAGCTTTAACCTGTTGTTACCATGTAGGAACGCGGGTCTGAGGTTGCTAGATCTATTTCTGTTTAAAGAGAAGCCAACAATTACTTCTGTGAACTCTTCTACTTTTTAAATATTGCCAGCTAATTCTATTTTAAAACACTCTGCTGGACAATTAAAATATATCCGTAGGCTGTATTTGCCCTAGAACTCCAGCTAAATGATTTCTGAGATTCATCCCAGCTATAAACACTAGGATGCAATTTATTTAACAAACATTTAAATGATGCTTACCAGGTGCCCATCATTGCTCCAAATGCTTTACAAACGTTAACTCATTCCATCCTGACACCTTATTATTGTCTCCATTTTACAGAGGGAAAAATTGAGAACAGAGAGGTTAGTACGTGTCAGAGCTGAGATTTGGGTGCAGGCAACCTGGCTGCAGAGCTGAGCTCCAAGCCCCACCCCCATCCCACTGCTGACCAAGATCTTTTTATCCCTCGAGCACAGCAGACAGCCAGGCCCACCTTCTTTGCCCGCAAGTTCGAAGCCGTGGTGAATCAGGAGATCATTGGGCAGCTGGACTATTACCTGTACGGGAGCTACCCTGCAGGCACCCCCGGCCTCCGCTCCTACTGGGAGAACGTCTACGACGAGCCCGACGGCATCCACAGCCTGAGCGACGTCATGCTCACCTTGTACCACTCCTTTGCCCGCCTGGGCCTCCGGCGGGCTGAGACCTCACTGCACACTGACGGGGAGAACAGCTGCCGGTGAGCTGAGGGGAGGACCGGAGGGTTAGGGAGGGACGGGAACTGGATCGGGAAGGAGGGTGCGGACCATCCTCTGTGGTAGAGGCCCCACTTCATGCTTCTCCTTCTTTTCCTTTGCCTAAAAAGCATTTATGCAACCATCCCAGTGTTCAAACCATGTCCCAGCTAAGCCATCATCAGAATTTTACCCTTTCAGAACACCAGATCTAATATTTACCCAGTTATTTCCTTTCAGTGGACTTATTCTTCATGCTAAACATATGTTTTTTGAAAGGCAGCTCTAGCCCTGGCCAGGTGGCTCAGTTAGTTGGATCATTGCCTTGCGAACGAAAAGGTTGTGGGTTTGATTCCAGATCAGGGCACATACCTGGGTTATGGGTTCAGTCCCTGGTCGGGGAACATACGGGAGGCAGCCGACCAATGTTTCTCTCTCACATCAGTGTCTCTCTCTCTCTCTCTCCCCACCCCGTCCTAAAATTGGTAAACATATCCTCGAGCTGTTTGTCTTAAATGGAAGGTAACCATGGAAATACAGAACTTTTTTTTAACTTTATATTCTGGAAAATGTCAAATATATTAAAATCGAGAGTTCCCGTCACCCAGCTGTAGCAGTGACCCGCTCTGCGGCGCCTGCTTCATCGCCCCCCCTCCCAGATCCGTGGGACCGAGGCACGTCCCAGACACCATATCATCTCAGCTGTGAACATTTTCATTTGTGTCTCCGAAAAATAAAGGCTCCGTTTTAAAACATAACCATAGTATTATTGCCACACCTAAAAATATAACCAAAGACATCGTCAGAATGCAAAACTGGTATTTAAAACGTTCAGGTACCCCTTCAGGTATCACTTAGAATCATCTCACCTGCCACTAGCAGGTACCAGTTGACACTTGACGAAAGAGTGTTCTAGAATGTGTGGAAAGAAGAGGGGAGGTAGGAAAATCATTCAACATAATCCCCTCCCCTCCGCTGTCTTTCCCTAAGCCAAACAGCTCTTTTCAGTTTGTGTGGCTTTTCTTCTCTTTAGCAATGTGCATTACAGATATTTACATATTCACAACAAGAATCTGGTGTCCTGTAATATTACCCCCTCAGCCCCCGCTCCCACGCTGCTCTGCAGCTTCCATAATGCTAATAATCCTTTTCAACGCCGCTTGTGTTCCACTGAGCAGAAAGAAACTCCAGAGTTTGCTTAATCCAGTCCTTTCCTGTTGCTATTGTCAGTAATGGGCCATGAGAAACAATGTCCTGATGAATTTCTTTTTGGAGAAAGCCTCTTCAGTTTTTCCTTCTTTTTTCTTCTGATTATTTTTGAGGCTGTTCCTCCAGGAGTGCCTCTAATCACTCTCCTCTTTCTTGTTCTCCCTTTTCCTCCTCCCACCTCCCTTTTTTAAAGCAAAAAAAAAAAAAAAAAAAAAAAGCATCAGCCTCTCTCCACTGAGGCTTAGCCCGTGTGCCCCGCCTTGCCCAGCTCTCCCCTCTTCTCAGACACTATGGCCTAAAATCCTGAAAACACGGGAAAGTTTCCTGGCTGGGACCTCACACGTGGCCAGCTGCGTTTCTGCAGGGTTGCCACAGTTTTGCCTCATTTCTCCACGGCCTCAGCCCTCTCTCCTCTCCCTGCAGGTTCCAACTTAGTTTAAAGAAAGCTCAGTGTGGGTTGGGAACCCAGGACCTGAAGATTGAACTCAACTCTCATTTACTGCCTGTTGACCTGGGACAAGTGATTAACCTCTCTCACTCTCAGTTTCCTCATCTTTAAAATGGAAATAACAATAAGCCTTACAGCATAAGGCGTTGTGAAGTTTAAAGGAGATAATCCTCAAAAACAACCTTATTGTATTTAATATTATTATCCCCATTTTAACATTGTTTTACATACCAGGTGCTTAGTAAATGTTCATGTCTTCATTATTAAGCTACCAAAGTCAACAGAGAGCCTAATGCGTGAGCTACATGCTCCATAACCAATTATGTGACCTGCTCACTGTACCCTCTGTCCTTTCCGTTGCTTACTGCCCCCGCTGTCCCTTCAACAGCCTACCCTGTCCCAGTCTTCGAGGGCGGTCTCAAGTGCCACATCCTCTGTTTAGCTTGCTGAGAGCGCCCGCTGATAGCCCACCTCCTCCCTCTCTTAAGCTGAAAGTAGCCCCGACTTACTCCGGACCTCCCGTTGCGTGTGGCGGCAGTGCCTCGGGTCAGGGTCCACGGCGAAGACCTTGTCCCCCTGCCAGTCTTGGGGCAGAACCCTTGCTCACAGAACCACAGTAGAATCCCCAGTACCCAGTCCAGTGCCACGCTTGGGACCCGAATGTCTTTCACGAATAGTTTTAATCCCAGGGTTCTTAGAATTCGTAAGGTAAATGATCTTATAGGAAATTCCAAGAGACACCTCCAGTTTATTTAAGGTTGTTCAAATTTTCTCCCAGCACTTGTTTGGCATTAAGCGGAGCCTTCACGCGCCTGCGGCCTGGAACCCCCTGACGTCTCGCTCGTGTTTTATTATAATAGAGCCACTGTGCCTTGCTGTGGGAAAGCCGATGTATTTATGAATATAAGCCTGAAAATAAATCAGGACAAAGGACCCTTATCCCAAAAGGCAAAAGAGGGTAAATTCCTACCCCGAGGGTATCTGGGGAAACAGCAAGTGAAAACTTTCTTTGAAGAGTCTCATTTCCTTTGGGCACTTCATGCAAATAGTGTCTTTCCAGTCGGTGGCACAACCTTCCATAAAAATAATGTTTATTGATTTTTTTCCTCATTATAAAATAATACATCCTTGTTGCAGAAATTTTTGAAATGGCAGATTGAGAGAACAAGAAAATAAAGTTTGCTTGTGAGCCACCCTCCGGAGATAAAGATGTCAGTATTTTATTACGAGTCCTCAAATTCAAATGCCCTCCTGGGCCGGGCAAGCAGCATGTGTCAGTCGGTGCCGGCCCTGCCGGGAAGGCCGACCACGCCAGCCGAGAGCCCCTGTGGACCCCCGCGCTGAGCTCCGGCACATTCTTGCCCTGTGGCAATGGGAATATTGAGCTGCCAGCCATTTTTCAAGACAAGTCAGAAATCTATGTTTTTGTGAGTCTCCTAATTTTTTCAATGCCCCCTTATTTAAATTTCTTACTTAAATAAGAAAAAGGAACACCTTTGGGTGAAATGAATACATCTGTGGCATCCTTTAGGCTCTGTTGTATTGCATCTAGTTAAAACACTCTCCCTTCTCAGTTTTAATTAAGTATCATATACTTAATTAAATCATATAGCCAAGACAAGTGTCGCATAGCCGAGACAAGTACCAGAAGGCTTTAAATTGAGTCCTGGGTTACATGTATCCTAGACCTACCTCCAAAGCAAAAAGTTCAAGAGAAAATCCTTCTAGAATTTTCTCTCAATCAACAAATATTGGTTGAGCATGTACCATGTGTCAGGCTCTGTGTTAGGAGCTGGGCACTCAGCCGTGACCCAGATAGACCAGGCCCCCGAGCTCAAGGCCCTCCCATTCTGTGTGAAGACACACGGTGTCTAAGCACTGGTGAACAAGGTCACTAGAAATAAATGCTGTGCTGAGAATGAAGGGGAAGTCATGTGGCAGCACTGAGTCGGGGACTTAAGATTCAGCAGTTAAGGGAGATCTCAGTGGTAACATTCAAGCAAAATGATAAGACAGAGCCAGCCATGCAGCCCAAGAGAAGAAGAGCCTTCCCAGCACAGAGCATATCCTGTGCAAAGGCCCTGAGGTGGAAATGCGCTTAGTGTGTTCAAGAATCCAAAGTAGTGTCTATGTAGAGTCCAAAATCAGGTCCATGTGACTCGAAGGTCGTGGCTTGGGGCAGGGGGAAGCAAAAATGAGGCTAGAGAAAGAGGCATGGCTTGGAAGACCAGGTGAGGAGTTTGGGTTTCTTCATAAACAATCGGCAAAGCCATCAGTGGTATTTAAGCAGGTGATGGGGGACAGGGCTACTGTGAGGTTATAGTGGACGAAAGTAGGAGGGAGACAAGCGAGGAAGCGCCTGCAAAGGGCCCGCTAAGGCATGGTGGTGGCTCGGGCCAGGATACTGGTGGCGCACCAGGGAGTCGAGGATGGAGTCAAGTGGGGACAGCAGGGTTTCTTGATAGAAGCTGGGGGAAGGCAGGCAATTAAAGCTTAACTCCTCGGTTCCTAGAGTGCTCGACCATTGCCCAGTCACTAGACGCCTTAGGTGCACCCCTTATGATTGGCCGCCCCCTTCTGGAAGCACTTTCTTCTTTTGACTCCCATGCCAGCAAGCTCTCCCCTTCTTCTTCCACCCTCACTGACGCCACCCACGTTACAGAACAAGCATTGACAGTGTATTATTTAGCTACTGCAATAACATTGCATGACAAACAAGTCCCAAATCAGCGTTTTGAAATGATAAGCATTGACTTGACTGACGTGGCGCTCGAGTTTGCAGGTCAGTCGGGCAGTATTCCTGGCCTCAGCTGGCATCTCTCCTGCATATGCAGCCGCCGCAGGTCCGGAGCAGGGCTCTGCCGTTCTTGGCTGGGAGTTGTTGGCTGGGACCATTCGTGTGGCTCTGCTCTGCCCCAGATGTCTCATGCTTCAGCAGGCTAGCCCGGGCATGCTCCCAGTCATCCTAGGAGTTAATCTTTGATTCCTTGCTTTCTCCCTTTTTCTGTCAAGAAACCCCGCTGTCCCCACCTGACCATCCTCGACTCCCCAGTGCGCCGCCAGCATCCTGGTCCAAGCCACCACCATGCCTTAGCGGGCCCTTGGCAGGTGCTACCTTACATGCCTCCATCCTACTTTCGTCCGCTATATCCTCATAATAGCCCTATCCACTGTCTCCTGCCTAAATACCACAAGGGGTTTTGCTTAATGCTTGTGATATAAATCCTCACCTGGTCTACAAAGGCATGTCGTCATCCCAAAAGAGCAAGAGAGGAAGTGTGAAAGGCTTCCTGAGGCCCAGCCGGGAATGGGCCTGACACCCCTCCCACCACCTTCTGCTGGCCAGAGCAGATTCAGGAGTGGGGAAAGGAGACTCTGCGTCTTCCAGGCAAGGAAACCTTCCAAGTCACGTGGAAAGGCGCACGGAAACAGGGGAGGGGAGGAACTGCAGATGCTGACCCAGGTGATCACGAGACTACCATGACAATCTATGCTGTCCAGTATAGTTGCCACTTGCCACCTGTGGGTATTTAAGTTTAAATGAATGAAAATGAAATGAAATAAAAAAGCCAGTCCCTCAGTCACACCCACCGCCTTTCTAACGCTCAGTAGTCACAAGTGGCTGGTGGCAACTGTGCTGGAGAGCACAGCTGTAAACCCTCTCTTCACAGCACGAAGGTCTGCAGCCTGGTCCAGGGCACGGGTTTCCTGCTCCCAAAGTCCAGTCCCAAAGCGAGCTTTTGTGAGCCGTGATGCCCAGCGAGCAGCCTGAAGAGGGTGCGGGCTTTTTTCTCGGAGCCCTGGAGGCATCTCAGTAACTAGGCAGTGATTTCCAGAGATGCGTAAACACAGGAAGGCGGCTTCCCTAACCATTATAATTAGACAGAAAGATTTAAGCCCCAGATCAGGACCAGAAGGGAAGAGGCTGGGCAGGAGCAGTGGTTTGTGGAACGCTGTTATTAAGGAGCCACAAGCACCCTCTAAGTGCCGTGCAATTTACACATTGCAGAAGCCAGCAGCCTTTTATTTTACAAGTAGGAAAGACAAAGCGGGGCCCCTCCAAAGTTCCTCCCTCCCCCGCGCCATCCTGGGGCTTCTCTGCCTCCTTTCTCTGCCCCTTTCTCTCAGTGAGCCTTCGTGGATCAAAGACATGCATCTTAAAACAACAGCTGCCTCTTCGTGTATGGATATATGGATCTTGGATTAATTTTTAAGGATAATACCCAATGCCGTGACTGAGAAAGACAGAGCGTAAATCAGCACACCCTTTTTGATGAAGCTGGATGGCAGACATATATAGAGCCCCTTGGGGATTAGAGAGACAGATGTTCCAAAAACCATTTTTGCTCAAGGATGTTTAATGCAGTATTATTTAGACTAGCCAAAAAATTACAAAACAGTTAAACAGCCAGTGATGGGGAACCTGCTTTGTAAAATATGGCATTACATACAGTGGAATGATGCGTATCATGTTTTCAGAGAATATTCAAAAACCTGGCAATGCTCAGGAAATAATATGAAGCAAAAGCAGGGTATAACTAGTATGTATATTATGGTCTCAGCTATGTAAGATTTATGCAAATGTATGCATAGAAAATAAGGCTGAAGGGAAGTATGTCAATATGACATTGTTTGCACACCATTGTTGTTTCCCAGTACCTAGCACCAGAGGGTCAATAAATACCTATAAATTGACATCATCTATGAAAAGAAGCATCAAAAGTAGCAATTTTCGTTTTCTTTATTGTGCTTTCCCGTACAGTCAGCATACTTTACATTTATAACCCACTAAACAGCTGTTGTTAATAATTATTGAGATCATAGATACACAGGTGGCAGCTTTCAGGAATATGATAAGCATTGTATAAAATGGGGTTTATTTTAGGAACAGGACCAGCATAAGGGGCGGTACCCCTTCGTGAGCCTGCACACCTCCAACCTGACCCATGAGCTTCTATGAGATGGTACATGTTTTTCAGGTACTATCCAATGGGCCACCCGGCCTCTGTCCACCTCTACTTCCTTGCTGACCGCTTCCAGGGCTTTCTGATCAAGCATCATGCTACCAATCTGGCGGTGAGCAAACTCGAGACGCTGGAGACATGGGTGATGCCAAAGAAAGTCTTCAAGATCGCAAGCCCGCCCAGTGACTTTGGGAGGCTTCAGTTTTCCGAGGTAAGAGGCCAGACCTTGTCATATTCACTGCCTTTTGCATCCCCCTGGCTGGGTCCTGTTCCACGATCTGACACCTGTAGTAGGAGATGGAGGGAAAGGGGACTTAGAGAGCCCCAAAGATAAGCTCGCCCTGTGCCTAGAGAAGGCTCTCCAGCTCCAAACACTGGAACTGACATCTGAAACAGGGCAGGAAGAGAGGGAGAGTGGACCAAACCAACCTGGAGCCCTGGGCTGTTTCTTATAATAGAATTCCTACTTCTTTTAATTTTTTTTTTTTATTCTACCTGGTAAGTCCTCCTAAACTTGCATTGGTAATAGACCAATAACAGACCAGTTTCCTAGTGAAGCAGTGGCATTAGTCCCATTTTACATATTGGGACACTGAAGCCTGCGGAGATCTAGTGATTTTCTAGGTCATTGCTAGGAAGCGGCAGAGCTCAAAATTGAACCAAGGTCTTTTAGGCTGCAAATGCTGTGCCTAATTGTACTTTTGTCTCCCCAGTTATTAGCACAGGGTTTAGCTTAAAGTAAGTACCAGATCAATCATTGAATGGATGAGTAGATGGATGGATGGTGGATGGATGGATAGACAGATGGATGGACAGATAGGTGGACAGATGGACAGATGGACGGGCAGGTGGACAGATGGACAGATGGGTGGGCAGGTGGATGGATAGATGAATGGATAGACAGATGGTTGGCTGGGTGCGTGGGTGGATGGATGGATGGACGGGCGGACGGACAGCGTATCAGTGATTGGGCAGATGCATGGATGCATGGATCTATGGAATGCAGTTTCTGTCTCCCCAGTTCAGCATCAGCTTTTAGCTATTTTTCTGCATAGGGAGGTGGATTTATCCAGCACGACCCCTGTAACATCAGCCCTGCCCCCAGACCTGCTCTGCCCTCTGCCTTCTTCTCCAGCCCCATCCAATTCCACTTTCTTTCCCGCTCACACTTGCTGTGTCTTTGTCAAACATGCCAGATTTGTTCCTGCCTCAGGCCTGGCATGTGCTGACCCTCCCGCCTGGTTTGCTTTCCCTCAGGTTTTCACCATTTGCCAGGTGGGGGGGCAGGGGGGCGTCATTCCGATCTAAATCCAAATGACGTGCCTTCCCTGCCCAGCCACTTACGCCACAATAGCTACATTCTCCACCTGACACACCCTTATTTTATTTTTTTCTTAGTATTTACCATCTAACATCCTCTTACTGGTTTCTCTGATCACTTGGCCATTGTCCACAAGAGGGCTAAGACAGCATCACTCACTCACTGCTGTATCCCCAGCACATAGAAGAGTACGTAGCATTTGTAGCTGCTGAATAAGGTATCTGAGTGAATGAGTGCCTGCACTTGGCTGGTGACTCCGGAAGGACGGGGGAACATGATCAAGCTTGGTGAGGGCTGCCCACACCAAACTCCTCCCAGGATTCCTGCCTTCCCTCCTCCAGCAAGTGGCTACAGCAGTGATTTATCCCTGGAGTTAAGCACCCCCAGTGAGTTTGCCTCTGGCTTAGGGACCGATTTTAGAATGTGCAGAATCTTGAGGGATGGGATTGGCCTGGGGTTAAGTGTCCCACCCAGTCTTTTTCCAACCCCCTATGGCCCCACCTGGCTGACCTGTTCCCCACTGAATGTGTACTGAACAGGCACAGGTGGGAGTTTCTTGTGAAGCTACCATTTCCAATTAAGGCTCCAAACGGGTTGGCTGGATTTGAGCTGCCATGGGAGCCCACTCCATAAATTACTGGCGCCAGGGGGCAATTAGACGCTGCCCCAGTTGGAGTCTGTGCTGGGTGCCCAAGCGACCAATTGAAGACATTAATGTCCCATTAATGAGATGGATGCCTGGTGGCTGGGCTCTCCCTGTTTATCAGCCTGCCGTTGGGAGACTGGGCATTTCTGGCAGTGACAAATGATGCTGGCCATTCGTGGCTGGTGATTTGCGAGGTTCCTGCTATAGCTGTGGTACCCTTGGTGTGACAGCCACCAAGACCTTTGGCAGAGTACCAACATGTAATGCAAGGAGCCCTGAATCTTGTATTTCGAATTTTTTTCTAAAGCCTTAACTTTAAGGCAAATGTAAAATGGGACAAGAAGGAGGGAAAGAACTGCAGGGCTACTTTGTGGGGTTGGGGAGAAGCTCCCTCGCATCGGCACAGCCCCGGGGACGTGCACGAGGCCTGGCTCACAGCAGGTGGCAGCTCAGAGAGATTTCTCCATCCCGTGACAGTCTCATGACTATGGCTTGAAGAGTCACCGAGTGCCTATGATGCGCGAGGTGTGGAAGGGACAGACCACACCCTTGCTGTCATGGAATTGCTCTTTAAGTGGGCCAGCCAATGAGTGAGCAAGTAAATGGAAAGAAATATTTCAACTAAGACAAGTACCGGACAAAGAAAATAAAATTCCATTCATGTGATTGCCGAGGACTCGAGGTTGATGAGGACTACTTGCAAAGGGATGATTCATTTGGAAAGGCTTTTCTAAAAATAATTTTAGAGCTGAAAACTGTAAAAGATCTGGAGTGTTCTTGGATCTTCTAGGAGAGGAGCGCGAGCGAAGGCCCTGAGGCTCCAGGCGGGAGCTCGGCCTAGTCCCAGAGCCGCAAGGCCAGGGCGGCCGCAGCACGGTGAGCGAGAGGGCGACTGGCAGGAGGGGGGTCTTTGAGGGGACAGACCATGAGGGGCCTTGCAGGCCCTGGAAAGAAGTTCGGATTGTATTTTAAGTGTCTCGGGAAGGCTTTGGTGGGTTTGAAGCTAGGGAGCAGTATGTGAAGACTGAACTTGAACATGCACATAAGTATGAGCAGTTGGTCACTTTATAGTGAGTGACTGGTGTGGACTCCCAGAGCAATGGTGAGAATGCGACAGCAACAGGACCCCGCCTCAGGCAGACCCTCCTCCTTCCTGCTTGGGCTGGCAGCTGGCGCCCTCCTCCTCTCAGAGCTTAGAAACAAGCTGTCGGTTTTCCACCGTCAGCTGCTTTAGCACTCCTCGGCCCAGGTTACTTTGGCTTTAGAACTCAGACTTCAGAGATTTCTTTGTCCCCAATTCTATGGAGGATCCCAGGATGATTTCTGGAGTGTGCCCACACTGCCCTCGCCAGTCAGTAATCCCTTCCTGGAGTAGAACCCGCCCATAGTTTTGTGACCATCAGTCCGTTTGTCAGTGTCTCTGGGAAAGTCGGCGTGTGCAGGGCCTGGGTGCTTAAGGGTGTCCGTGTGCTCAGCCCCTAATCATTCATGACGTAGGTAGATGGTGGATGAATAGATCAATGGCTAATTAGATAAATATAGAGATAGGGATATTTTGAGCACTGTTTTGGGCACTAAAGATACATTGATGAACAAGCCAGATGGTGTCCCTACCCTCCTGGAGCTGACAATCCAGCTAGAGGGAGAGACTAAATTAAAGGTTGCAATTCTGTACCAAAAAAAAAGCTACAATGGGCAAATGCTTAGAGAAGTACCAGTACCTCAGTGGAGCCTCTAAGCAGGGAAGGCTTCCCAGTGTAAGCGACACCCCGACTGAGGCCTGGATGATCGATTAGGGCTGGTCAGGCAGAGGGTGGGCAAAGTAAGGCAGACTGCGCAGAGAGAGGCCGGCATGGACGTAAGATCAGAGACGAGAGGGAGCCCTTCTCCCGGAGGCCCTGAGAGTATTTCCTCAGTGCGCGGTGAGTGGAGGGGAGAGAGAGGGGCAGAAACAGCGCGGACCCAAAAGGACCAGACCTCGCCGGACAGAGTGACAGACCGGACTTAAGAACAATGAGATGCTAAAAAGGGTTGCACGTGGGATCAGGTTTCTTCAGAAAAGCCTCTAAGACCTGGAGGTGCAGCTTGGTTCCTGCTCGCTCATTCATTCATTTGTTCAGTCAGTAGTGTCTTTTAATCCCTACTGTGTTCCTGCCAGTGTGCTAGGCACCAGGGGTCCTCAGAAGCAGGCGGCTCCTGCCGATTCACAGGTTGGCAAAAAATGCCGAGATTTCACAGGCCTGGGAGGGACGGTGCCCCTGTAGAAATGTCACAGCAGCCACTACCTCTGCTACCCTTCGGTCCGCTCTTTGGGCTGTGGTCTAAATACAGAAGCCCGAAGCAGCCGGTACTCCTGCGAATGTGCGTGCTGCTCAGTAGTGCCCCCGGTAGGCGGTAGGCGTTTGGTACCCACGTGTAGGATGGGTGAGTGAGTGAGTGACTGGGAGGCATCACACAGAAGAGCAGATAAGATCACACACAGCTTTCGGGGTCAGACTTCCTGGGTCCCCCTGCTGCCTTTGCCTCCCACTGACCGTAGCAAGTTATCCAACTGCTCTGAGCCTCAGCTTCCTCATCCGTAAAATGGGGATGATGACAAGAGAGCCACCCTTTGTGCAGCTGGGAGTGCGTTAAATGAGTTGATGCGTCCAAGCAGGTAAACCAGCTCCTGCCTGCGCCACACATGCTGAGTCTCCTCAGACTGTAGACATTTATGCCCTCACCTGCACCCCGACCTGCAGACGTACACACTGGAAATGCGGGTCAGGGAACGGCCACAGAGGCAGCGCCAGCCTTACAGTGTGTGCTCGTTATCTGCTACCAGCATGCCCCATGCCGTGTCTTCAAAAGCATTAAATTAAAACTCCTGGGGAGCAGAAGGCCCTAATTTAATTTTATCTGAAACAGCAACAGAGCTCAGTATCAGGGATCTCTGCAGTTAATTCATTTCTTTTTGTCAAGTCATTCACTCAGCAGATACTGACTGAGCACCGGCTGCGTGCCAAGCACAGTGCTAGGCACCACGAGAGAGCAGTGGACCCAGGCACAGGGCTTTGAGGACAGTTCAGAAGGTCTTTCTGGCCATTGTGTGGAGATTAGACTGCAGGTGACAAAAACGGAAGGAGGGAAAGCAAGAGTGGATTCGTGGAGGGTCAAAGCTATGAATTCCCTGGCCGACAGGAAGGATGGATTGCATAACCGTCTCCATTCTTCGGGTACAGCTTAGAATGCTGTGTGGAGGCCAGAGCTGTCTCTTCCTGGGATAGCTCATGTGAACTCCTACAGATGACAGGTGACGCTGGGGGACCCTCTCTATTTCTAGCGTATGACATGGCATCTCCAAGACCTGAGCTCCAGTCTTGTTCAGAACAATCACTCTAAATGGAGGCACATAATCTGGAAAACCAAGGAGCAAAGTGGAAACCATCTGTACCTGTCGCATGGCAGGGCGTTGGGTGCCTTGGAATGGCCTACAAGCAGTGACTCATTCATTCAGTCAGTGCACGTTTTTTCCCAAAGCACACACCATGTGCCAGGCACAGGAGGGCCAAAGGGTTAGTGAATGGACCACAGACCTTGTAATCCCCCAACCTATGTCCAAATCCCAGATCTTCTGCTCACTCACTGCCTGTCTGACCTTGAGCATGTAACTTAACTGGAGCCTCACTTTCCCCATTTCTTCATCTGTAAAATGGGTGTATGAAACCCAAGAAGCAGCACCCTAGGCCTTTTTGGGACCTAGCACCCTAACTCAGACGCAGCGATTTCAGGACTCGCTCTCCTGTTTCAGGTCGGCACTGACTGGGATGCCAAGGAGCGGCTCTTCCGCAACTTTGGGGGTCTCCTGGGGCCCATGGATGAACCAGTAGGCATGCAAAAATGGGGGAAGGGCCCCAATGTGACTGTGACCGTCGTCTGGGTGGATCCTGTCAATGTCATCGCAGCCACCTACGACATCCTGATTGAGTCCACTGCTGAATTTACCCACTACAAGCCCCCTTTGAACTTGCCCCTGAGGCCTGGGGTCTGGACAGTGAAAATTCTCCACCACTGGGTTCCAGTTGCAGAGACCAAATTCCTCATCGCACCTCTGACTTTCTCCAACAGGCAGCCCATCAAGCCGGGTGAGTACTCCCAGTGCCTCTGTGGGGGAAATATTCCATCCCGGGGGTCTCATGGTCTCTTTGCCTGGGCAGGCCATGCTGCCTAGATGTGGGGAGAGTGGGCCGCTCTCGAGAACAGTGCTCTCTGCTCTCAATATTTGCTTTTCTACCTGCACACTGAGGTGACATCATCTGTCCATAAATTAGATAGATACTTTTATTAGATGCTCTCCCATTGGACTCCCAGAAGGCCCTGATCATATTGAAGACAAGATGGAAAATAAACCCAGGCAGATATTGAGTTTCAGCAAATCTTGTTCACTGTTTAAAAAATAAGAATTAAAAGAGGAAATTCTTTTCATCAAACATATGATACACAAGATCAACGATTTTCAACCAGTGTGCCGTAAGACTTTAAAAACATGCAATGCTTGATGCTTAGCCAGGAGCACTGACCTCTTTTCTCTTAGACTGTCAAGTTAAAAAAATGATAACAGCTAACACAATAACAGCCATCTTGTGTGAATGAATCAAAAGTATGCCTATTTTCTGTCACATCAGTAAAAAAAAAAAATATATATATATATATATATATATATTTATTTTGGTGTGTTGCAGAATTGTTTATGTGTACCATGAAGTGAAAAATGTTGAAAATCGCTGCATTAGGTGAAAAGACATACCACATACTAGTGGAAGATATTTACGTCACATTAAAAAAGTGCTCATATTCATAATATATAAAGAAATCCCATAAATCAAGGCAAGCTATAAGCCACAGGCCAAGTCTGGCCCACTTCCTGTTTTTGTAAATAAAGTTTTATTGGGACACAGTCACAGCCATTCATTTACATATTGACTACATCTGTTTTGGGGCTGCAATGGCAGCATGGAATGGTGGTGACAGAAACTACATGGTCCACAATGCTAAAAATATTTGCTATCTGGCCTTTTATAGAAAAATGATTATTAACTTCTATTATAAAGGGGAAAAAAAAGAAGAGCATACATGGCTCACACACATATAAAAAGATGCTCAGCCATATGAATAATGGGAGAAATATAAATTAAAAGCAAAAAGACCTGGCTGGTGCAGCTCAGTGGATTGAGCGTCAGTCTATGAACCAAAGGGTCTCTGGTTTGATTCCCCAGTCAGGGCACATTCTTGGGTTGCAGGCCAGGTCCTCAGTAGGGGGCGCACAAGAGGCAACCACACATTGATGTTTCTCCCCCTCTCTTTCTCCCTCCCTTCCCCTCTGTCTAAAAATAAAATAAATAAAATCTTTAAAGAAAATAAAAAATAAAAACAAAGAGATCCCACTTCACCCCCAATCCTGCTGGGACACATTGGAAGGTTAGACAGTATGTACGCATCACATCATGGCAGGCACGTTGGAGAGTAATGACTGTCCATTTAGTGCTGCTAGGAGGGTACCATGACGAAACAAGCTTGGAAAATGGTTTAGCATTTCCTAGTGAAGTTGAACACACATACTGCACGGAAATTCCACCCCTGGGTGTGTGCTCTAGAGACTTGGGCAGAAATGGAGCAGAATTGTTCATAACTAAACTGGAGACAGTCCATGTGTCTGCCCTTTGAGTAGATAAGCAGTGTGCGGCCCGTGCAGACAGTGGAGTTCTACACAGCAGTGAACATTGATGATGGGACATTGAATGAGTCTCTAAGGCATAATATTGAGGGGAAACCCCAATGGAATGAATCACAATGACGGTGCACGTATTTAAAATTTAAAACCAGAACAAGCCAATAGTATATTAGTTCAGGATTTATGTATCTGTAGAAACCTGAGAGGACATTAAGGGAATTATGAACACAGTTCAGGACGGTGGTTTCCCCTGAGCATGGAGGGCAGAGAGAGGGATACCAGACCCCTGACATGCCTGCCTTTTTGTTCTTTTTCCATCCGAAAGGGGAACTTTTATTTTTCTATTTCCTCTTCTCCTTTTGTCACTGGGAACGTCTTCCTGCCCATTCAGTCCTACCTCCAGGAATAACCACTGCCAAGAGTTTGGCGTGCACCCTTCTGAGGTTTCTTGGTGCTTTTAAGGCATACACATAAACACCCAACATTGTCGTTTTGTAAAAACAGAATGCTGCATTTTGTAGTAAAACTCGGCTCTGTTCCCTTTCCAAGTCAGCATAGATAAAGCCACCAGCTGCAGTCTATTCTTTTGGATTAAGGACCCCCAATCTATCTGTCCCCATTGGTAGACACATAGCTTCTGTCGTTGCTGCCATAGATAACACTGCAAAGAAGATTCTTGAACCTAAAACTGTACGTGCCCATGCAGATACATCCATAAGATAGATTCCTAGAAACAGGATTTCCGGGTCTCTCGGTAGTTGAAATTGTTAGTCTCCACCTAACAGATTGCAAACCCAGAGGCCAGAAACAATTACAGCCTCTGTGAGCTAAGAGCTCTGTAGCCAGTGGTACAAGGAGAGTGGGACATAGACATGGAGAGGGGATGCGTGGAGTTCTAAAAAATGGGAATGTTGAAGTGAATTCTGTCGACATCTGCTAAGTTTCTCTGCTAAGCGAGGAGAAAGAGACATCATGTTTTCTGGAGATGGAAGATGGCTTCGCCACTGCTCTCTGAAACAGACAAAAGACCACTCTCCCAGGACTATCTGGGCCAGTGCCCAGCCACTTAGGGCCCTCAAGTGTCCCTTGGTCAAGTTCACATCCTTGGCACCCCTCAGAGTTTCCAGTCAGATGTGAAAGAGAGCAATGGATAGGGTGGTCTCCTGTGTGTCGGATACACCCGTTGAACAGAACAAAGGAGTGGTCCTCAATCCACCCCCAACCCAGTGAAATAGCCCTGGGCCCTTCATTGCATCCTGAGGTTTCCAGGTGTTTTTTTTTTTTTCTGGAGTTCTGAGGATGGTAAGGCTTTTCCTATCCATGCCCAGCATGAGCCAGGGGTCATTTCACTCCACTGGGAGCACCCCCTCACCCCTCTCCACTGTTGGTAATTGTATCTGGTAACGATGCTCCAATGACAGGGAACACGAAGGTGGGAGCCATGCAATTTGTAAAATGATTCATCAAGAGTAATTTGCTATTGATGCGTCCCCAGTAATCTCAAGAAATCTGATGAGGTGGAATTGAGGGAAATTTAATTATAGAGGCAGGCATTTCAGGCTGATGCTGTAAGAGCACACCCCACATTAACCTCACTTTTCACAAGGGTTTTCTGCATCAACCACGATATTTGGTGTTCATATGTTTGTTAGCTGCTCTCTCTCTTTTTTAATCCTCACCCCAAGAATATGTTTATTGATTTTAGAGTGAGAGGAAGGGTGGGGGTGGGGAGGGAGCGGGGGAGAGAGAGAGAGAGAGAGAGAACTAATGTGAGAGAGAAACATTGATCTGTTGCCTCCCATACGTGCCCCAACCAGGGATCGAACCTGCAACCTTCTGGTGTACGGGACAATGCTCCAATCAACAGAGCCACCCAGCCAGGGTGCTAGCTGCTCTCTTCACTCTGCATACCCCGCGTTTTGTTGGTTTGTGTGTCTCCCCACTCCCCATCTGCAAGATGGAGGCATTAAGAGGCTCAAGTAAAGAAATTAGACCTGCACCAAAGAACAGACTCTGTTCTGGAAAATGGTGTGGAAGCTACCCACCCTGTCTGCCAGCCTCGGGGAGCAGTGGGCTCGGGCCAGACTGACAGACAGGGACTGACCTAACTTGAAAGGGAGAAGCTCTGCTGAGTCCTACCAAGACAAGACATATGCTCATGCCTGCTAGTTTCCTTTCTCCCACTTGCCCCCCTCCACGTCGCAGAGCCCAGCCCCTCGGTTTCCTGAAGCATTGGAAGGGGAAGGAGTGACTTTCTTGTCTGTGTTAGTCAAGGCATATTTTTAATTTAACTGGTTTTCCCATTGTGTTTAGAGGAGCAGGCATATATATGGTCCTTCTTCCTCCTCCCTCCTCACTCAAGGCCACACACGTTAGAAAACGACCCGCTGACCCCCCAGGCTGTCCCGGTTGCCAGCCGGAGTGAGAGGCGCTGCCAGGCAAGCAGGAGGCATTGTCTTCTGAATGATGCTTTGTTTCATAAGGAGGTTTCTTCTAATTCTCGCCAGAATCATTGGCTGGTATTTTTAAATATATGTATTTTTGTGTTTGACAGTAAAATAAGCAATGAGTAAGAACTTCTTCAAAATAGAAATGGCTAGCTTCTTCCCTTCAGCGCCAAGGGCTACACTTTCTGCTGACGCATCGTTAAGCCCCGGAAGCAGTCATGGCGCTTCTCGTTTATATGTTCCTTCCCTGTTGACAAAGCACATGAACTTCAACCCAAGCCTCTTGCCAGCTCAGAGGGTCCGCTTGGTGCAAGGAAAAGTATCCCCTTTTTACAGATGGGGAAACCAAGTCTTCCAAAGATTGGCTCCCAGATGAAAAAAAAAAAGCAAAAACGAAAGTATTGCTCTAGCTTCCAGCTGGCGGATGAGTCTGCAGTAGGTAAGGACAACCACTGGATTTGGAGTCAGCCAGTGTTAGATTTAACCCCGGATCTGTCTCTAATATAGTTATTCCTGTTTCCCCATCTGTAAAATGGGTATAATAACACGAGTGGGGAAGTTGCGTGCATGTGTGTGTGTGTCTATTGTGTCCTAATAATACCAACAATAGTCGTTCTAGCTAAACCTTTCCAAGTGCTTAGTATATGCATTTAAGCACTGTGTATGAGTCAGCACGTTTCTTCGTCATGAAGCTATGAGGAAGGTATTAGTACTCCACCCATTTTATTGATGAGGAAACCGAGGCACCAGGCATTGCAGTCAGAAGTCACACACCTAATATGCGGGACATGGCGGTTCAGACCCAGACAGCCTGACTGCAGTCCCCGTGCTCTCCCAGAGGTGTGGGTGCTCAACAAGGCAAAGCTGTTGTGAGAGCCAGCAGACCTCCCACCCGATCCTACTCTGGTCCAGCCGTCCTGCTTCCCAGGCCACTTCCCTGTGGTGTGTTCATGCGCCACGTCTGGGACCAAAGCAGACACCATGGCTTATGCAGAGTTCACGGTGGGCACTCAGCAGCCAAGAGCAGGGCTTCTCACTAGGCTTTGAGATCAACAGACCTAGTTCAAAGCCCAGATCTGACTCTCATTACCCGTGTGATTTAAAGACGCTTAATGAGGCTTTGCGCTCACTGTCCCCTCTGCCCAGAATCCTCTTCCCCAGGATCTGTATGTGGCCTCTTTCTTCCTTCACAGTAATGAGCTCTTAGCACAGATGTCACCTCCTCGGCGAGGTCTCCCTTGCTCACCTCATCAAAAATAAACACCCTTGCCCTGGCCGGTGTGGCTCAGTTGGTCAGGCATCATCCCTCAAACCGAAAGGTCACAGGTTCTATCCCTGGTCAGGGCACATGCCCAGGTTGTGGGTTCGGTCCTTAGTTGGAGAGCATGCAAGAGGCAGCTGATCAATATTTTGCTCTCACATTGATGTTTCTCTTCTTCTTGCTCCCTCCCTTCCCCTCTCTCTGGAATCAGTAAAAGAAAAAGTAATAATAAATAAATTAAATTAAATAAACACCCATGTCTCTCTCTAACCCAGGAATTGGAAGGCTTTTACTGTAAAGGGCTAAACAGTAAATATATTCAGGTTTGTGGGCCACATACAGCCTCTGCCACAACTATTCAGTTCTGCTGCGGTAGCACAGAAGCCACCACAGACAATACCTACCCAAATGGGCATAACCGTGCTCCAATAAAACTTTATTTACAACAACAGGTTGGGGGCCAGATAGGGCCCAAGGGCCATAGGGTGCCAGCCCCCTGCTCTGACTCAGTACCCCATTTATTCCCTTCATGACACTTGTCACTCATCGAAACCACCTTATTTATTTACTTGTTTATTCTTTTATTGTCATCAGACTACCCTACTGGATTGCAACCTCCTTGACTGTCTGGCTCTCCCCGCTCCATATAATAGAGTCTGGCGCTTAATAAATCTTTATGAAATGAGTGAATGAATGCCTGGACTATAGAAGGTGCTGCGTAAATATGCGCCAAATGAATAAATGAACTTTGTTCTAAAGCGGGCTCATAACTATCACGGGCTCCAGTTTCTTCATCTATACAGTGGGGCTGCAAAAATGGCTTCCTGATGAGCTGGCCCTGTGAATTAAGTGGTGCTGCACCGGGGTCCCGCATGGGCTGGGCACACAGTAGCCACCAGGCTCGTGGCTCTACTAATCACGTGATGGTTCCCTTTGCTTTCAGAGGAGGCACTAAAGCTGCACAACGGGCCTCATCGCAGCGCCTACATGGAGCAGAGCTTCCAGAGCCTGAACCCGGTGCTCAGCCTGCCCATCAGCCCCGCCCAGGTGGAGCAGGCACAGAGGAACGCAGCCTCCACCGGCACTGCGCTGGAGCACTGGCTGGACGCGCTGGTGGGCGGGATGTGGACCGCCATGGATATCTGCGCCACAGGCCCCACCGCCTGCCCGGTCATGCAGACCTGCAGCCAGACGGCCTGGAGTTCCTTCAGCCCTGACCCCAAGTCGGAGCTGGGGGCAGTCAAACCTGACGGCCGGCTCAGGTAGCACCAGGCATGTGTGGGTCACAGCGGATGTTAAAGGGAACACAGCCAGAGGGCCGGTGGGGTCTGGACCTTGTCCTCCTACCCAGGGGGGTGCCTTTTGTGGGAGGGGCTCTCCTAGCCATAGAATAATGGAGAAGGAAGGTTCTGAGGCCAAAGCAGGGTCTGCCAGTGGCCTGCATTTGGTAGGTTGGCTCCTGGGGGTGTGGTCTTACCTCTTCTGGCTGATCCTCAAGCCCTACAGGGTCCTTGTCTTCCCCCTCCAATGACCCAACCCTCCCACCCCCCCAGACAAGTAATTCTCAAACTTTTACTTTGAGCAGCAGAACTTTGTTTACTAAGCGCAGTCGTGGGTGGAGCCAAGGCACAGATGAAATCCAGGCTGCTCTGGTTGAAGCTGGGGAGAGGGAGGTCCTTTCTCAAAGCTCAGCCCACCAGGCAGCCCCTTTGCCAAGGGCATCTCCTAAGGTACCTCTTCAGAACCTAAGGGCTCTGCAAAACCCAGTTTGAAAAGCACTGCCCAGTCGGTGGGTTTGATCGCCAGCGCCACCCTTCGGCTCATCTTTCCACTCCTCTGGTCCAGAAAACCCTCGTGCCAGCCCTGAAACAACATGGAAAGGCATGCTTATGGGCCTCTCTCCTGGGAGGCAGCTGACTCAGGATGGCGTGAAGCCTCACACCAGCCCTTCTTCTTAGCAACTACATGAGCAGGAAAGCCTTTTGGTGTGACATGGCTGAGGTCCACCAAAGTGTGACTGCCAGTGTCCTGGGTTCCAGGCCACCCTCCCTTGAGGAAAAATGGGATAATGATGAACCTCAAGTCTCCCACCATTCACCGGCCAGGAGACTAAGACCATGACCTTGTTAATCCTTTTCATTGGGAACACAGGGGTCCATGGCCATGAAACTCATAGAGGTTTGGAGCAAAACCCCTGAGCTAGACGGCTCAGCAGTATCTGTCGCCTACCTGAGCCCTCCCGCCCTGAGGTCGGGTGCCCCACAGCTGTGTGCATCGCACACTCGGTGCTGTTGGCAGTGACCAAATCGCATGGACCAGACTTTTCACATCAAGGAAAAAGCATTTCCGATTTGGTTTTTAAGTTCATGCCCTTCCTTATCTGAGGTGCCAAGAAGCCCATCTGATGTGCAGTGTGAAAGCGGGAGGCTTGAGTATCTGGTTGTTTAAAACCTAAACAATCATGTTATTCCCATGGTCCAAGTTACCAGAAGCCTGGAGGGTTTCCTGGCCATGTGCCCTTGGAGGGTCCCTCTGCTCCTCTGAGAGCCACTCCCCAGAGGCGCCCCCTTCCTCCTCTGATCCCACCCTCCCCCGCAGGACAGGGCTCCCCTGGACGCGTCCCACCCCTGGTTGCAAACTGTCCTTCCCAGGAGAGCCAGTCCTTGGTGTGTCTCTCCTGCATGAGTTTGAAGGTACTGCAGTTCCCTCTGATGACCTTTCAGCTGTTGCCCCCAGAACCACCCCATCCCCGACCCCGCAAGGCAGGATGTCCTATGGGCAATGGAGGATATAGAGAAAGGACACTTTAGATATTTATTATTTATATGTTTTAGTCAATGACTAATTAGTAGGTGCTGTTTTTGCAGCTTGTCAATTATGTTATCTTACTAACTGAAGCTGCCTTTATTCACTAAAGGCCCCCCAGCCCTTCCCCTCATTCTTCCTCTCCTCCCCGCCTGCTAGTCTCTCTCTCTCTCTCTCTCTCTCTCTCTATTTCTCTCTGTGTGTCTGCCCTACATCCTCCGTGTCCTCAGAGGGCAGCAGGGGTATTGGACACCAGGAGGAGAACGCTTCGACCGGCAGCATCCACTGGCTGATGTAGGGTAACTCGGGGAACACGGGAGCCTCGCTTTTCCTCATGCACATGTTAGCCTCCTCTAGGCCTCCACTTCCGGGGGTGCTGGAATTCCTGAGCCATCCCCACTCCCCACCCCAGGCCCAGGGGCAGGACTGGCCGGCCACGTGTGGAGGGCGTGCTTGGGCTACCCCTGCTTCCTTCCTTGCTGGCCTTCCTCAGCCAGCCTAACCATGAAGCTCCATGTAACACGACAAGATGACAGAGGGAAACAGGCTGCTTCTAAGCCCGGGAGGAAAAGAAATCAAGAAATCCATTTTAGGAAGAGAGTAGGTGGTCACACCGGGCCAAGAGCGTCCAGGAGATGGCCACAGTCAGCAGTGGTCTCAGAAAGGCCCTCTGATCTCCCAGTGGACTTAGAAGCTGTGGGAGGCCCGGGCCACACCCTCTTTCTGCCCCCAGCTTCTGCCCCTGGCCAAAGTGCCTCTGCGCCTGTCGGAACTGCCCGGGGAGCCTCCTTTCCCCTCCTCACCCCACCGCTAGGACTCAGAGTTTTCGCAGTGTCATTTGCAGTGGCCCGGCCCCGACACATCTCTGCGCACAGTGTGTGCCTGCTGGCTCCTACACCAGCTGGCATTGCTGACTCTTGTCCCCACTCTGGGGACATTCCCACCCCGTCCTGGGCTCCAGTTGCCACACCCTGCAATGATTTCTGGGACACTGGGCAGTCACCCAGGTGTCCCTTAATGTCCTTTGTTTCTGAACAGAGAATAACTTTGCAGAGGTTACACTTGGTTAAAAAAGAGAGACAGAGACAGAATCGCAAACAAAGCCTAGTATACTTTGAGAAAAAGCGATCTTTTCCAGGGAAAATAGTTTAACTCGTTTTTTTAAAACTGCCTGAGAATGATTTATTTGTTAGAGCCCAGATTGGCCCGGTAGCCTTCAGCAATGGTTGCCCGGAGGTTTTAAAAACGTGAGACTGAGGTCTCCAGAGACCCTGCCCTAGTCTGCAGAAGCATAGGCCCCGGGGGCAGAGTTACCGACCAGGTCCTGGGACTGCGGGCAGGCTGAAAGGTGGGACTGGAGGGCGGTTTGAGGGAGCAAGGAAGCGCTCAATAGACTGCGGCACTTGGCGTGATTTCCCAGCCAGACCAGTGACATTCAGGCGCACAGGGAGCTCAGGAGGCACTGCCCTTCTCAGTGGGCCCTCCCAGGGCCCCCTGTGTTTCAGCACATGCACCCATTCTTGCCTTTGGAGAAAGGCCTTTCTGATAGGATCAGGGCTCGTTTTGACTTCATTTCCCAGTATTAGCTGAACTTTTTAAAATGCAAGTGAATTTACAGAGGCTGAGTGAGGCTGCACAAGCCCACAAAAGGTACGGATTGCAGGTACTCTGGGCAAGTGTCTGTATCGTGTGGACTGTGCTTCCTTCTGGTTCTCCGGTTTCCACGTGCAAGGAGGTCACTGGCTGGAACCTTGATCCCTTTGCCGATAAAGTACAGAATAGAGGAGAGCAGTAGCTTCTGGGTGTGGGATGTGAGCAAAGACCCCTTTCACAACCAAGTTCACTGAGAAGCTCAGGACACAGCATCTAAGGGGAATATACTAGAGACGGCGATTGGCAAAGGCCTGCCAGGTCAAAGAGGCTCCCTGTGGTCAAGGTCACAAACACCTGTGGGGTCCAGAACACGAACATAGAGGAGTGAAGCCATTGGCGGAGCACAGTAGGGAGCGGTGGGGACTGTGGTCTGCTGGCACGCACAGGATCCGTCCAACAGGAGCAGCTGCCACTCGGCCCCGGCCCGGCGGTGCCTGTGAGAATGCAGGCTCGTGCAGCAGGGTCTCCCAGTCTGGTCAGAGAAGCTAGAGATCCAGATCTTAATAGGAAATCTGATTTTTCGATGTCAGCCATTTTTTAAAAAGATTTTATTTACTTTTAGAGAGAGGGGGAGGGAGGGAGAAAGAGAGGGAGAGACACATCGATGGGCAAGAGATGCATCAATGGGTTGCCTCTTGCACACCACTGCCCCCCACTGGGGACCTGGCCTGCAACCCAGTCATGTGTTCTGACTGGGAATCACATGACCTTTCGGTTCACAGGCAGGCACTCCATTGAGCCACACCAGCCAGGGCATCAATGTCAGCAATTTTTTTTTTTTTAAACAGAGGATGGGCAAAGAGAAATTCCACAGTTCAGCCAGTGTACTGGCTGCAGCCTCACTCCAGAGAGGTGGTTTAAAAGGAGGTTGGGCATTGCCCCCATGAGGAGGGAAAAGCCAGCATTAAAAAAGGGCAAAAATAATAGCTCTCGTTGAACCCTTAAGGGAACAGGAATCTCTTTCTAGCCATTCCCATCCTAAATAGGTGGCCCCCCAAAGGAGGTGTCCCAGGAGAAATGGCTTGTTCGGCTCTCCTGGTCCCAACACAGTTTGTGCCGAAGGGAAGAAGGAACAGAATTTGGAGACCCCAGCTGCTGTCCCTTACCCCTAAGGAGGTCCGCACTGCCCAGGTCACGTCTTCGGGAATTCCATCTCACCCAGGTGGGGAGGTCAAGGACAGGGTCCCGGAGGAGAGGGTGGCATGTGGAACAGCCCGGCTCTTTCCAGGTCCCAGGTTCTGGGAGCCAGCTTGCCACGTGTCTGAAAGCTTCTTTGGAAGCCAAACTGGAGCTGTGCTTACTCACAGGATGTCCTCTCAGCTTCTGCCTCAGTTACCTTATTTTGCCCATGGGTCTACCACAGGCGCTACCTCACTGTGTCTGCTGAGAAGTTTACCTTGAGGGGGAATAAAGGTGGCCAAACCCGCTTGAGCTGAATGTACAATCTATGCAAACTCTCTCTGTGTATCTCTGTCTGTGCCTGTCTGTCTGTCTGTCTCTCTCTCTCAAGTATTATTTCTTTTTACCTCTTAAGACTGAGGAAGGCTTTCTTACCCCACTGTGTCCACCCCACACGTTGTTTTTGGTTCTGTCCTTGTCAAACCCCATGCAGGGAGATCGTGGCCCTCCCTTCCCCGTGCACTTGGCTGGGAGTTCTCCAACTGCCTCTGCCCGCAGACCCCACAGGAAAGCAAGCTCTGCCCCTTGCCACCTCCATTCCTAATTCATCTTCTCCTTTCTTCACTTGCCTCTGACTTGCTTATCCTCTCCCCACCCTCGCCACCCCCCCCCAAAAAAAGCCTTAGGTTCTCCTTTTTGAAATGTGGCCTTAAAATTATTTTTGGAAAGCTGACCGCCCTTTTCCCTCCCATTTCCACCAACATCCAAGAAGAAAGAGCCTCTTCAGCAAGGGGCGGCCAATCTGTCGTTTGCAGATGCTTAGAAATTGCTAATAAATGTCGTCTTTAGGAAAAATACTCTTAAATGTTTCCTATGGGCACAGTGAAGGCTTGGGTGCTCATCAAAACTGCAGCCGACCCTCGCAGCCCTCTCTCTGAGTGCGTTGCCGCCGTAAACGGGCCGGCTTCATTACCTGCAGAGCGCTCACTCCGGCGTTCCGGCCCTCCCATCCCAAACACGTGGTGACTTACGTACTTCAGTCAAGGGTAAATCAGGAGAGTCTCTCATTTTATCTCTTCGTCCTTCCTGCCTGGAAAGTGGTAGCATTAAATATTCCCAGCAGATGCGTCATGTTCTCCAAGGGACCACACTCTCCGTCCTTTCAGAGCCCCTCCTTTTTCCTTCCATCACTCCAGGGCTGATGGAGGCCAAAGACAACCCAGGGTTTTCATAGGAAATTCACTGGAATTGAGTGCAACCGTCTTTGTAGTTTTTTCGTCTTGGTTTTGTTTTTTTTTTAATATTATTATGTTATCAGTAGGATTGGGGTATTTTTTTTTTAGAGGCCTCACAATAAGTTATTACCGCCCCCTTCATTTTTTTTCAAAGACATGTGGTGATATAGTTTTTAAGAATAACTATTTTGTTATAGATCATAATATGCATAAAACTGTACAGAAATATTTTGTAATGTATTGATTTTTTTAAAAAGAGAGAATATGTAAATACAGTTTTAAAAAGAGAGAATTCAAATGGCACACACTGAAAGATGTAGATATTTTGCTATTTATTTAAAGGAGTATTTTAAGAGATATTGAACTATCTGAAATTGACCGGTAATCAAAGCTCCAGTCACCCGAATGCTTTTTTCTCGAGGTAGAATGTGATTCTCGGAAATGATGGCACTACCCGCCCATTTTTGCACCTTTTCTGTTTTTTTGTTTAGCAGAAAAACAACAACGAAATTGTGCCTTAGCTGTATTTTTTTTTTGTCTAGGGGAGTTTGTTTCTGTCTGACAAAGCAAATTTTTTTGCAGAAAACAGTGGATGTAATAAATACTGTACCATACCAAAAACACTGCGGGTGTATATAGATGCTTTCTGTCATACTGTGTTTTCAGATGCAGAATTTTAAAATTAAAAAAAAAAATACTGTCTTTATGGAACAGCGGCTCCGTGTCTCCTTTTTAGCAATATCTTCACATACTCTTGTATTCTCTTCGTTCCTCTGCACCATCCACCCCCAAGGATTAGGGTGACTGTGTAGTTGGTATCCGAACTGGAATACTTTTTGAAAACGAAGAGGGCACTGACTGAAAGGAATGCTGAGACCACAGACATAAACTGCACCTCTCTTGGAAAACCTGGATGTGCGGACACACTCCCTAATCAAACCTGCTGTCATCTCTTAACTCCTGTAAATGATTTCCCTGGTTGAGGCAGAAGTACATGGTTGGAAACCTTTTGTTAAAAACTTAGTGAGGAGAGACTGCTATCTAAAGTGGCAAACAGTGTTCTATACCCAACAGGCTGGTTACACAGCAAATGTTTTCCTTTCTTCTTCACCACACAGCTAGACTACATTTCCCAGACTTCCTTGTGCTTAGCTGTGGCCATGTGACCACCATCTGGGCAACAGAATGTGGGTGGAATGGATGAATGCTCTTCTAGACCTGGCCCATAAAACTTCCGAGAATCACTTTTTGGCCTTTTGGCTAAGATCAAGTGTAGTATCTGTTCTTACCAGTTTAGTATCTGATATGTCATTTACCTGGGGAACAATAGAATAGACTTTCGAAACAAGGAAGTGGAATAGGCGCTTGCTCTGTCCTCTCCGTCTGCATCAACCCGGTATCGCGATACTCCAGGGAACAGTGCACACGAAGGAAGGAAGGAAAGGAGGGAGGGAGGGATTGGGGGGAAACTCTTAAGAACCTCTTTTCTCTCTTTCCCTATTAACCAGCTCAGATGTTTAGAATCATCTTGGTTTGGGGCATTCATTCATTGGTCTATTCTACTGCTTTCTTGGAACCCGGACTTAAAGGAGGGAGAGCCATGGCGTGGAAGGAGCAGCCCCTGCATAGCAACAGGGAAGGCCATCTGGCCAGTCTCCCCTACTGACTATGACATGAAAAGAAATAAGCATGCACTGTGTATGCAACTGAGAATTTATCTGTTACAGCAGCTAGCCTTATATTAAATAATTAATCCAGAACTGGAAACTCAGATGTCCCTCTGGGAAAGTCACAGTTCAGCCCCTTAATTACATAGGTAAACGGACACTCAGATGGATGAAGCGATTTGCCTAAAGCTACCAAAATACCAGCACAACTAGAACCACGGTACCCTATCCCCCAAAGAGACTTCCCAAATCATTAGGGCGACTGGTTCTGCATCCTCAGATTGGCCTCATAACAATGTTTATATGTGGCTCCTTGAAGGCCATGGCCAAGGATGGAGAGTGCCCAGGGGGCGGGATTGCAGAGATGCCTTTAATTAACCTCCAAATCCTTCAAGGCAAAGGGTAACACTGTGACCCAGGTGGGAATTGACAGCTAGAACAAAATAAGGTAAAGAAGGTAAGTGACTCTATTTGGAAAGATGGATGAACCCCAGATTAATTTCCCAAAACCTCTTTTTCAGTCTGACCTTAGAGCCAATCCCCCAGTGCTCTGCTCAAAGATGAGTCCTCAAAAAAAAAAAAAGTTTTGCTTGAAGGAAAGGATTAATTTCCAAAATTTCTGTGGAAGGATCATACATCTTGTTCTGAATGATATTCTCAGCACTTACAGTGAGCCCAGGGTATGGGCGCTCAATGAATATTTAGTGCATAAACAAGTGAACGAGGGCATATTTCTTAATTACCATATGAGCATGGGGTCATTTGTCCAAGATGCTGTCTTTATAGCCAATAGTTGATCAGTAATATTTGGCAAAACATAGATTACTGTAAAGTAGACAGTGATATTTTTCCCTTCAGTAATGATGTTTCATGCCTTTTTCATAAAAGGGATTTTGGAATTCCCTTCCTGCTGACTTATATGACCTCTCATGCGTCGACTTTTTGTTAAAAAAAAAAAAAGTAGTGGTTGGCTTAGGTTTGTCACATTACTGGTTTTAAGAGTCGTTTGTTGTTTTTTCTTTCAAGAAGAACCCATTTTCAAACAAAATTGTACATTAAATTCTAATATATAAAAGAGATTTTGAAATTAGAGGCTGAGAGGGCTGCTGTAGTTGAAGTGGGAGTGGAAATTCTGTCTTAGCAGTGTTCTACCCCCACCCCTGCCCCCCAGTCAGCCCCTTTGGTGGGCTCGGGATGTGTAGATGACCAGGCAACCAGGCTTTGAAACCCGCACCTCTGGTGGAAGCAGTGAGGCCTTTGGTAGGGTTGACCTTAGGTCTTGCTGTCAGGATGCTTCAGGTTGAGTTCCCGGCCAGGTCTCTTTAGAGTGAAACCAAAATAAGAATAATTGACTTCTTACCTAGCCTTAGAAAGTCAGAGGAGCATAAAAGCAGTAGAGCTGCGGTGAAAAGAAGGTGTGACTGGCCTGAGGTCAACTTCGGGATTCTCTTGATCTTGCGCATTCATATTTAGTTGGTGTGTTTACCCTGCCAGGAAACTGCATGCTGCCCCAACTCCAATGGGAAGTACTAGCCTAAGAATCAAGAGACCAAGATCCTCTTCAGTCCTGGTTCTGCCACTGATTTGCTATGTGATCACAGGAAGTCTCTTTCCTATGATGGACCTCAGACTCCTCAACCATCAAATGGGAAAAGGGGGCTCATTGACCACTGAGGTCCCTTCAAGTTCAGACATGTAGGTGCATAGTCCAAGTTCCAACCCACCACCTGATACCAATCATGTAAGTTGCCAGCTTCTTAGAAGAAAATGTTCTCAAAATATGATTTTTTAAAGATTTTATTTATTTACTTTTAGAGAGAGGGGAAGGGAGAGAGAGAGGGAGGGAAACATCAATGTATGGTTGCCTCTCACATGCCCCCTACTGGGGACCTGGCCCACAACCCAGGCATGTGCCCTGACTAGGAATTGAACTGGTGACCCTTTGGTTCACAGGCCAGCACTCAATCCACTGAGCCACACCAGCCAGGGCTCAAAATATGATTTTTGATGTTCATATCTGTTAATAGCAACCCAACTTGAAGAAGTTTAATCAAAAGGAGAATCTTTTGGATCATAAAACTGCAGAGACAACAACTAAAATGCAAGTAAGTACCAGGGCAGCTCCAGGGGACTCAAGAAGTGGAACTGGCATCTTGATATACTCATTGTTCCTTTTCTCTCCATTTCTGCTGGTCCCAGTTTGATGCTACTCTCCCTTACAGACAGTGGACACCGCATGATAGAGAAAGAATGCCCCACAAGTCTGTTTCTTGTCCTTGAAAAATCAAAATCCAGAAACATCAACGTCCTTTGTCCTCATTGCCAAAGGAGATGGTTCTAACAAGCATGCTTGAGTCATGGGCTTGGACCAGTCCCTAGGACCAGGGAAATAAGGTGCTATAATTGGTTAAATCTGAATCATAAGTCCAGCCCTGGGGCAGAGCGTTGGGTAAGAAATTGCGATCAGCGGCCCCATCCCAATCACATGATCAGGGTGGAAGAGGAATATTTCCTCAAAGGGATAGGATGGTGCTGAACAGACAGAAACAACAGATGTCCATCCACTTGCCACAGCCAACTCCAGGCTCAGGTGGCTTCTCAGATGCCAGTCCAATTTGTTTTTGCTCCTCAAGTACCCAAATCATCTCTGCCCAGCTCCTAGCTATCTCCCTAATGAGAAGGGTTCTGGGCCTGTTTTGAGCAAATCATTTTAAATAAATATCATATGCATGGTGCAGAGGATTTCACCCTCACTTAATTATTTGTGTGATATTTATGCTTATGGGGCAGCCTGATGGATTTCTCCTTTTCTCCTTGTACCCTGAGCACGAGACTCATCAAAAAGGCTCATGTAACTGCCCTTTGCTAATTATGGTTGATGGTTCTAATGTGCAGCAAAGAGCACAGCCTGTGTACTTGCAAAGAAAAACATCTCCGTCCATGTTTCTGTAGCATCGTTCTGGGATTCCAGTCTCCCCTCCAAGCCTTTCACTGCTCTGTCCTCTCAGCAGGCACCAGAACCCTTAGCTAGCAAACTTGTCCATGATGAGATGGCTATACCTTGCTGAGTTGGTGTATGAAGCTTCCATACCTTACCGAGTTGGTGGATTTGACAAGGAAAACAATGGTTAATCCAGTGATAGAAAGGACTGATAGCAGATAGACTAATAGGCATCACAACAGATTGACTGGGACTCAGAAGAAATATGGGGAAAGCTTTTCCAATCACACTGTCAATCACTACCCATTTTTCAGCGCCTGTGACCAAAGGAAGGGCCTTCCTCCAACTCTATAGTCAGATAATCCTGTGTATAAACACTGGTTTCATTATGGATCAGCTGTATCAGGTTTGAGTCAAGTTCCCTAACCTATCTGGGCCTCAACTTACCTGTGTGTATGTTGGGTATAATAGCTACTGAGTTATAAAACTGTTGGGAGAATCTGAGAAAGAAAGTGCATGTGAAATACACAGCCAACTGCCTGCACATATGAGGGACTCAGTAAATGTCAGCTCCCCTTGCCTTCACACCTCAACGGTGAAAGCTCCTTGAAGGCAGGGACAATGTATATATTTTTAGCAAACACGAAAGGGTTTGACACATAAAATGGTGTGCCAGTGTCTCATGAATGAATGAGTGAATGAGTGAATGAATGAATGAACCATACGGCTACTCCTTCCATAGTTTCTTCAGGAGTGTTCCATTTAGTCTGGTCTCTACAATAATTCTGGTTTGAGACTTGACGTCTTCCTTAAGCTTCAATTCATGACAGACAAAGTGTTGCTGCCTTGACTTCAAAGATCCAAATGAAATTTTTTTTTCCTACAAACCCTGAACCTAGGGAAGCATAGCACTGCCCCAGAGATTCTTGGGGAGACTCAAGTTCAACTACAGCCCTGGGTCCCACTTCCACTGAATTGGTTCATTTTACAGATCATTCTTCTCTATTTTGCCGGGGGAGAGGTTTCTCCTTTGGGTACCATATCAACCCCCAGTAAGCACCCCAACCCATCACTCCCCAAATTACTACTGCCAAGCTATGTGGACAGAAGATTTTATCAAAGCTTTCAGGAAAAGGATTGCATGAGAGTATTTCAAATGATTTAGAATTCGGTATTAGACATTTCCATTCTCAAAAGCTCCAGAATCTCTCACCAGCCAGCCAGCTGCCTACGCAGTCTCCAGCTTCCAGGCATGTTTCCCTCTCCCTCTCTTCACACCCTGATCTTCTCTCTTCCATCTGCTCTCCTCCACTCCGCAAAAACACGCTGGCGTCTCTTGTCATCTCGCTGCATCTGTAGACCAGTCCCTTGGGCCACACATTCCACACCTAAAGGAAACTGTAAAGGTGAGTTCTCTCCCAAGTTCTAAACTTAGTTCTCACCTAAGAGGGCTCTGGGGCCAGCTCTGATAGCAATTGCTGCAAAATACTTTCTCTCTCTGATTATTCTGATTTAACACAAGCCCTGGCCGAGATGGTGGGGGAGGGGTGGTCCGAGTCCTTCGACTTTGTCCCTTAGATCATGCTTTTTATGATTTTGGAAAACCATGGGCCCTCCCTCACCACCATGGGCACCATCCCAGTACCTCCAGCCTCAGTCTCATTCTGCCTTGAACAACTGCTGATTTACTTGGGGGTGAATGGTGGGCAAGTAGGTTACAAGTGTCCAAAGATGAACTTGGATGAATTCCAGGATCAAAGATCGCTCAGAACTAAGAACACTGACAACCTAGGGCTGGGTTCAACGCATTGCAGTCCTTCCTGCCAACTTTTATTTTCCGGCCTTGACTATTTATGGCCTGCATCAGCAGACGCGGACATTGACCTTGTCATCAAGGATTTGTTCATCAAATATAAGTACTGGCCCAAACTTAGATTCAAAGCCTGGAAACAGGAGAGGAAAAAACAGCTAGGGACTAAGGGATATAGAACCCTATCTAACTGCACCCTAACGCAAAGTCTAACCTGTTCCCAGCAATCGAAGTACTCCATCTATCAGTATGTAAGTCAGGGTTTCCCAGAGAAATAGAAGCAATAGGATGTATATGTGCGTATGTACATGGGCAGAGAGAAGAAGAAAAAGAAAGACATTATATGGGATGGCTCCCATGATTATGGAGGCTGAGAAGTTCTAAGATGTGCAGTTAGCCAGCTGGAGACCCAGGAGAGCTGATGATGTAAGTTCCAGTCCAAATCCAAAGACCTAAGAACCAGGAGAGCAGATGGTATAGCTCGAGTCCAAAAGCCAGTGACTAGAGACCTAAGAAGAGCTGATTTTTCAGTTTAAGTACCCTCAGCCCCGCCCAAAAAAAGACTGATTTCCCAGCAGGAAGTCCCCCTTATTAGCAGAAAGCTCAGCCTTTTCTTTCAGTCAGTACTTCAACTGGTTGATTGGATGTGACCCACCTGCATTAGGGAGGATCACTCTGCTTTAGTCCACTCATTCAAATATTCATCTGACCCTAAAACACCCTCACGGGCACACCCAGAATAATGTTTAACCAAGTATCTGGGCACCCTGTGACCCAATCAAGTTAACACATAAAATTAACCCTCATATTCAGCTTCTCTTCCTTTGTGATGAGTGTAATGCTAGCCACGTGGAGGCAATGGGGCAAAACATGTTGAAAGACCACTAACCAGCTAACACTGAGTGGGAAGGAGCTTGAGTTCTGACCCTCCCACTTAACAGTGTGTGACTTTGAGCCAATCACTCAACTTTGTGATACAGTTTTTCCATTCATTTAAAAAGAAAAAAAAAAGTATGGGATAATCTTATCTGCCTTAGCAGCCTGTGAAGGGTTCCTGGTAAGATGAGATCAATGGCTCTCAACCATGGCTGCAAATGGAATCACCTGGAAAGGTTGTTTAAATGCTGATACGTGAGCCACACCCCAGTCCAATTAAATCAGAAACTCTGGAGGTGGGACCCAGGCATCAGAAATTTTTAAAGCACCCAGCTTATGAATCCGATGTGCAGGGAAGGCTGAGAACCGCTAGATTAAATGGATGTGAAACCTTTCCCCAAATGCTGGGAATTTTCTTTACTGCCCTATGTTCACCCCAGTCCTACATGTGGTAAGAGGTCACCTTGCTTAAGAACACACTGCCCCACATTGTTAAAAACCAGAGCAACGAGGATAAGAGTGAGGTCCAAGGCATTAACAGAAACCATCTCAATATTCTGAATCAATGCAATTTTCCTGAAAATGTGACCCTCAGAATTGCATATTTCAAGAACATGGAAGAATACTACAAATATATCATCTAGTCTGTCCCCTTGCCACCAGCCAAAGTCCTGCTTTGACCTTACGAGAGAGACTGGGTTCCATGAGTTCTCCAGAGTGGGAGTGAGGACTCCATCACCTGCTACTACCCAACCCCGCCTTTCTTTTGGATCCTCCTGGCAGGTAAGCCAGCTTCCCTCTCACTCATTGTTCATGACTCACAACCCCTTGGCCCAACTATGAGTGACCCCTGCCCAGCTCTACATTCCAGAACATACATAAGCTTGGGAGGCTTCCTATATTCCAAGGCCCCTTTGTTAACTGCCTTACTGACTTCTCCTCAGTCATACTGGGCCAATGAAGGGAGAGGGAGCCCGGCACCCAGCAGATGTGCCCACAGCTAGGCTGACACTGCCTTGTGGCTGGCCTCGAACTATTCTGTTGGATGAAGTGTCTTCCCAACTAGGTTATTAAGCTTATTTGGGACTAGTATGATGTCCTTTAGACATTCCCTACTCCGTGAGCTCCACGGAACACAGCAGCAGCATGGCCTTGGCGCTTGTTAGGAAAGCAGCGTCTCAGGCTCTACCCCAGGCCCTCTGAATCAAAATCCTCATTTTAACAAAACCCCCCAGGTGATTTGCATGCACATTAAAGTTTGAGAAACAGTGTTCCATACCTTTTATATAGCTGTGTCCAGAACACATCGTTGATTTATTCAAAGAAATAAATGGTTACCAAGCACTGTGCAAGGACCTACAGAACTAGGAATATGATTGTGAATGGAAACCAGTCTCCACCCTCAAGGAACTCATGGGGGAGACAGACTGTGACCACAGTCTGCTAAGCGTTAATGTAGGGGTAAGTGCAGATTGTGTGAGAGCACAAACAAGGGGCACTATGGCAGTGTCAAATTGTGCCCAAAAATTCTTTGAAACTCCTTCTTTCAAGAGGTAGAGCTTAATACTCTTCTTCTGAAGTATGAGTTGGAAATTAATCACTTACAGCAAATAGACTGATAGAAGCCACAATATGAGACTTCAGAGCTTAGGACATTGTCTTGGCCTGCTTAGGCTGCTAAAACAGAATACCACTGGGTGTTTTATGAGCAACAAACATGTATTTCTCACAGTTCTGGAGACTGAACATCCAAGATCAGGATGCTGACATGGCCAGGTTCTAACGAGGAGCCTCTCCCAAGGTGCCAACTGTCACCCTTCCATTGCGTTCTCCCATGGCAGAAAGAGGGAAAGAGAGCTCCCGGGGGTCCCTTTTATAAAGATATTAATCCCATTCGTGAGCACTCCACCTGCATGACCTGATCACCTCCTAAAGGCCCCACACCCTAATTCCATCACATTGGGATTTCAAATTTCACCATATAAATTTCGGGTATGCACAAACATTCGACCCACTGAAGACATAAAAACCATATATCTCTTCCTCACTACTTCCTTTTGAACCACTCATTCTGGAGGAAGCCAACTGCCAGCCTGTAAGGACGAAGTCTATGAAGTAAGGAGCTGAGGCCTCCTGCCAACAGCCATGTGAGTGAGCTATCTATAAAGTGGGTCCTCCAGCCACAATCAAACCTTCAGATGACAGCGACCCCAGCCCACATCATGACTGCAACTCGCGAGACACCATGACCAAGAACCACCCAGCCGAGCCACTCCTGAATGTCTGGCCCACAAAAAACATGAGATAATAAGTATGTGTTGTTTTAAAGTGCTAAGTTTGGGGGTAATTTGTTAAGCAGCAATAGGGAACTAATACAGGTACCTAACCACATCCTGAAGGAACAGAGAGGCCTCCCAAAGAAAGTAATCTCTAAGCTAAGACCTGAAGGATCAGAGGGAGTTACCCTGGCAATATAAGCAAGAGACGGTGTTCCAGAGATGGCCAGAGCATGTGCAAGGCCTGCTAGAATGTGTCTAGTGCTTTGCAGGAACTACAAGTGATCAGATAGTGAGTCAGAATCATGAAAGATGACACTGGACAGGTTGACAGGGGCTGGGCTCTGCAGGGCCTAATGGACCATGAAGAGAAGCTATCCTGAGGACCACGGGCAGTTTCCATCAGCACAAGAGGCACATGGTCACATTTGTGCTTCATAACATTTATCCTGGTACCTTGGGAAGAACAGGTTGGAAGGAGGCGAGATAGGAGATGAGGAAGCCAGAGAGCAGGTTACTGTGGCAATCCTGAGTGCAAATTATGGCAACTTGGACTGAGGTAGGACTTCTATAGCTATGACATACTCATTACTGCTTGAATACATGACTGACTGCACGGGTGACCAGAGTAGCCTCTTCAATGTCCACACATGCATATTTATGCTCAGTATTTGCTGGCTGGCTGGGAGCTGTGACCTCAGGCAGGTTTCCAGGTGGCACATGAGATCATGAAGCAGTGACGGTGTATCAGAGCGCTGGCCAGCACCCCCTGCCACCAAGCCTGCGAAGCAATGGAAATTTGGAAGCTCCAAGGGAGATGGTCCGAGAGGCCTCATTTCAGAAGTGAGGACAATAAAGTTTACTTCCATGCCCCCCCAAACTCTCAAAAGATACTTTCACACTATCCAAAACAGGCAAATATTGACTATATAGAGACAGAACATCGATTAGTAGTTGCCTAGGGCTGGAGCTGGGAGTTGGAGTATGAGATGTTGATAGCTAAAGAGCGTGGAGTTTCTTTTCCAGGTGACGAAAATGTTCTAAAATTGACTGTGGTGATGATTGGCCATATCTGTGAATATACTAAAAACCATTGAACTGTACTGTACACTTTAAATGGGTGAATTCTGTAGTATATGGGTTGTATCTCAATAGAGGTGTTTTTAAAAAGACCTTTCCTCATATTAAATGGAGAATATAAAATCATCCAGTGGAAATGCTGATTGGCATTATCTCATATTTATTTGATCTCGGATAGAACACAAACTTCACAAAGGTGGAAATTTGGTCCCTTTGATTCACCACTGGTTCTCTAGAGCCCGAAACAAAGCCTGACACTTAGCAGGTGCTTGCAAAAGTTTTGATGAATGAGTGAGTGAACAAATGTCTTAACAAATCTTCAAACTGACCAATATTGGAAGCGAATGTTCTTTAAAAAAAAAATTTATTTATTTATTTATTTCTAGAAAGAGGGGAAGGGATGGAGAATGAGAGAGAGAGAGAAACATCGATATGTGGGAGAAGCCTCTATTGGCTGCCTCTTGCACACCCCCAGTGGGGGACCCGGCAGGAAACCCAGCCAAGTTGCCCTGACCGGAAACCAAACCAGCGACCCTTCACTCTGCAAGATGACAACCAACCCACTGAGCCACACTGGTCCGGGCAGAAGCACATGTTCTAATAGAAGAAAAGCCCCTCCCTTGTTTGAAGGCCCATAAGAGGGATGCGGGCTTTCATAAAGAGCAGTTTCCACCAATGATGTTGTCGTCCACGTGAAACCCTAACTCCCAGCACCCTCAGGATCCAGCCCTCACACTGGCGAGCTCCTCATCCATTTGACACTGTCTTTTTTAAACCAGCTGAGTCAGCACCAATTAACAATCATTAATCCAATTTTCATGAAATCGGACAAGCAGACACAGAAGTTCACACAGCAGAACAAATTACTGGAAACCGGAGTGAGATACCTCTTCTGGCTTCTTAGCCTTCTAAGGTGTAAGGAGCTCTTCCACTGGGAATTGGGAAGCAAATAGTAGTTCAAGGTCACCTTGCATGCAGACTGCAGTCTCACCACCATCAGAGGCTTGAAAAATCAGAGGTCATGTAATAACAGGCTCTCTCGGGCTTGTGTGGAGCTGGAGCTCAATGAATGAGTCATGGCACCCTTTCTAGCCTGATGTATACACACAAACATCCTCTCATTTAGCCTTGAGATTTGAGCAGGAATGGAATCTTCCATTTGATGTGTGAGGACATGAAAGCCAAAGGTGTTGGCTGACTCACTTCTGGACCCAGAGTTAGTGAAGGAGTTCTTGCTGTAAATTGGTTAAGCCCAAACATTTCGAAGTCAAGCTGAAGTTTGAATACTAATTGCCAATTACTCTCTGACCTTAGGCTGTTCGGTTGTCTCCAAGTTTCAGCTTCCCCATCTACAAATTAAGCAGCAACTACAAATTAACTTCTTGGTGTTCAACAAGATAATGCATATAAAGCACTTATCACAGGGCCTGGCAAAATGTATGTTTTTGCTACAGAACCCCACCTATGCTGTTCTGGAACAGCTGTGGGGTTTGCTCGCTGCCAAGAAGTGTGACTCCCAATGCAAGAGTTTGGTGAAAAAAGAAAGGAATTGTTTATTTAAAGTTATACATATTTAGGATAATGGCAGATTTCTGCCATTAAGTCCCACTCCCTTTAAAACACTCAAAGACACGTAATCCTGCCACCCTTTGCCAAGCCAGGCCAATTTCAGAATATGCCAGACAGAGGCACTGTCTTTCAGAAAAGCAGAAGCCTGCAGCTCAGCACTCCTGGCCACAGTTCAGCTCAGCTCCAAACGCCTCCCACGAATCTGCGTTTGGCTAGGCAGGTCCCTGCACAGCGCCATTAGCTCTGCTGCCATCTTCCCCAGGTTTCCTCTTTCTTACTGCAGCTCTTACTCCAAAC